>VDFB02335025.1:83042-148338 GCA_007258455.2 Sequoia sempervirens | reverse complement strand
TCACCTTTCAAGACACATTTTGTGAGTCTATTATTTATATGGATAACCGGATTCTAGAAACTACCAGTTTGAAAATTGGAACATTGCATAAAGGCAATGATGCATAACAAGAAATGAGGAAGAATTGACAAAAATATTAAAATTCTAGCTTTGAGAAGAAATAGATGGATGCACAGGTGAAGACTAGGTAAGACAAAGTGTATGCCTATGGCATAGAAGACCAACTTTTGCAAAGGACACAAATAAATAGTAAACTCAAATAATATCAAGAAGACCAAAAGGGAGTGGAATAAACATAGCAGGAATTAAAAAGAACCTAAACAGGGAGATTTAAAGGCCCAATAGGAAATGAAGGGATGATAGTAGGTGCATAGAGGTTCGATCCATATAAGACATGGAGTGAGGTCCCATATAGAGAAATGGAGTGAGGTCCCATAGAAGAGAGAAGGGTTAGAGGCTGCGAAAGGAGTGTGAAGGGTCACGTAGGTGTAGGAGAAGCAGTTTGAATTAAAAAGAAATGTGTTCTCACATGGCTAGTGCATGAGAAATTCCTGAGGTAAGAAAGACATCAAAGGATGAGGATAGGAATCGGCCTTTGGAAGGTAGGCTGTGAGAAATAATAGGCAACATTAGGGAGGCACTTGCATGGTGAAAATTAGCAAGAAGGAGGACATGGAATTTGAGTGGAGAATAATATGTTGTGTATAAGAACATATCGTTGATTGTGAAAGGCCAGTGAAGGCCAATAATTGAAAAACATTGATTTGTGTATTTTGTTTTTTTTATAAAAATGTTCAATAAACTAAATGCAATAATTGGTGGTTTGCTACAATTTTCATGATGTTTTGAAATTGATAGGCAGAGAGGAATCTAGAAGAGTTTTTTTGTTGTTGTTTATTTTAAGTTGGTGGTTGAGGGGAGTACCCTCTTCATTAACTCTAGATTTCTAAGATGTTAAAATGATAGTGATAGGCGTCTTTTACAGACAAGACGAATTTGAATGAACGGTCAAGATTGAATGACTTTAATTTCAATCAATGGTTGAAATTAAATGAGACAGGATAAGACTGAGAGAGGAACTAAATAATTCCAAAAAGTCATTTAGTTTGAATGGGCATGTGAATAATTAAACAATGGCAACATTATTTAATTATAGAGGCAAAAAGGCATTGATTTTTTTTAATTAAATAGCAATTTAATTCAAAAAGGTGGGAGAAAAAGGAAAGTCATTAATTAAATAAAATTTAATTAATTTATGATAGAAAAGTTAAATGAATAATTAAATAATTAAAATAATTATTTAATTATAGAAGAAGAAAGAAAAAGCCGACTTTTTAAATAAAATAATTGGAAACAATTATCTTATTAAAAAGCAGAGGAAAAAGACAAGTTACTAAATAATTAAAATAATTATTTAATAGTGGAGGGAAAAACTGATTTTTTAAATAAAAAGCGGAGGAAAAAAACAAGTCATCTTATTAAATAAATAAAATTTATTTAATTTATGGAAAAAGAGGATAACAAATAATTAAATAATTGAAATTATTATTTAATTGTAGTAGAAAGTGATAAATAATTAAATAAATATAATTTATTTAATTATAGAAGAAAAGGACATTAATGACACGATTAAATAAATAACCATTTATTTAATTAATCAAAAGAGGAAATAGAAAGATAAAATGAATTAATTAAATAATTCAAGTTATTTAATTAATAGAAGATTTTATGACTTTGGACAATAATTAAATAATTAAAACTATTTAATTATCAAGGATGAAAGGGGATTTAATAAAGTTGTAGGTGTAGGACAATTTTTAGTGTCTACATTTTTCCCCTCTTTGATACAATGCAATTTATCGCATTGTGTCAAAGAAATTCAATTAAAAAATATGCCCCAGTGTAAACATGATGAGGAAGGATGACGAGGACGGAATAGAATGCCCCCTCGAGAGGACATGCAAGTTCAAAGGACACGAGTGTGCTCTCGAAATGGATAAGGGCAATAGAAGAAATGTTAGGATGAGAGATATGGATGTTAGCATGACGTTAGTGGAGATAACTTAAAGATAAATATTTTTCTATGCAAGGCTTTGCATTTAAGCATTATTGGGTGGTAAAATGTGACAAAGGACCATGAACACCAAATCTTCAATTTTCTAACACAAGACAAACAAACAATAGTTAATCATGTTAGTGTAAGATTTGATGAAAAACAAATCTATTAAGCCCAAGAAACCTGCATGCAAAAACCTGTCACAAGGAAGAAATTTGTAGGAAACAAACAAGGGTTTTGCTCTGACAATGTGAAAGTTTATTATCAGTGAAAATAATTAAGTCAAAAATATACAAAGGATCAATCCTTGTAGAAGGAGATCGTAAAACCTAAAAGGAAACCCTAATAGGTAAATAGGAATTTAATAATTATATTTAATTATTAAATGACTAATGCAAGTGCATAAAGGGAAATCTTAAGAGGTAGTAAAGTTAATTCTTTACTCTAACACCCCCCTTAAGATGAGCAACAATGCAGCTACAAACAATGCACGAAAGAAGCAAAGGAACTACAATACTGAAAGCAAATTTGGGTCCCGACAACATAGCCTAATGAGGTACTCAATCACAACCAAATCTCTATGAAACAGAGAAACAGGGAAAACCACATGGGAAAAACCCTCCTCCAAAAAGAGATAGAAAGATGCGGAAAGCAAAAAAAAAAGGAGGAAGGTAGGCCTCACTAAGACCCCCCAAGGACAACTTCCATCACCCCAAGCATAGAACGCAGCTGAAGATATCGCGGGGATGCAAAAGGCTTAGTGAAGATGTCAACAACCTACTCCGAAGTGGGAACATACTCCAAGCTGAGAGAGCCATCCTGAATCAGTTGCCTGATGAAATGCATATGGATCTTAATGTGCTTGGTCCGCTGATGCTCAACTGGGTTGCAGGAAATATGAATGGAACTCTGATTGTCACACCAAAGAAGAGTGGGACTATCAGGAGGAAATCTAAACTCTTTCATCAATTGTCGAAGCCATAAAACCTCCTGACTAGCTAGCACGACTGCTCGATACTCTGCCTCGGTAGATGATAATGCAACAACAGTTTGCTTCTTGCAAGACCATGTGATAGGACTAGAACCAAAACAAAAAACAAAGCCAGAAGTAAACTTCCGACCATCTGTATCACCACCCCAATCGGCGTCTGTGAAACCAACAATGTGAGGAGATCTTGATGTATAGTGAATGCCATATGAAGTAGTGCCCTGAATGTACCTCAAAATATGTTTGGTAGCTTGCCAATGACTCTCATGAGGATCATGGGAGAATCGAGAGACAAGGCCAACAATAAAGGAAATTTCAGGACGAGTGTGTGTCAGGTACAACAAACTACCCACAAGCTGCCTGTACAAGGTGGAGTCCACTGAAGGAGTAGAGCAAGTGGTAGACAAAAGAACACCTGACTGAAAAGGTGTGGGAGCAGGTTTGCAATCAAGCATGCTGAATCTCTGAAGTATGTCAAGAGCATACTTCTGCTAGTATATGGAAATCCCATCCGAAGACTGAATAACTTGTAGGCCCAAAAAATAGTGCAGAAGTCCAAGATCTGTCATCTCAAACTGCTCCATCAATGCTCTCTGAACACTCTGAATCATAGAAGATGAGCTACCTGTGATGATGAGATCATCAACATACAACACAAGTATCACAAGATCAGCCCCATGACACTGAATGTACACTGTAGGATCGGAATGGCAGTGAGTGACGTGTGAGGCTAGCAAGAAATAGTCCATTTTCTCATACCAAGCCTGAGGGGATTTTTTGAGACCATATAATGACCTTCGAAGTCTACACACAAGAGAAGAGTCCTGCAAAAAACCCTGAGGCTGCTCCATATAGATTTCCTCATGTAGATCCCCATGCAAGAACGCACTCTTCACATCCATCTGATACACTGTCCAACCCTGTGAGGCTGCAAGAGAAAGTACCAGGTGAATAGAATTCATCTTGGCGACAGGAGCAAAGGTTTCAGAGTAATCAATACCCTCCACTTGTGAAAACCCCTTCGCAACAAGACGTGCCTTATACCGATCAATAGAACCATCTGCAACATACTTGGTATGGTACACCCACTTGCACCGAACCATCTTTCTTCCTTTCAGAAGAGTACGAAGATCCCAAGTGTGATTCTTCATCAAAGAAGAGTACTCCTCATCCATAGCCCTATCCCACTCAGGATGTCCTGTCACCTCCAAAAACTTCTGAGGATCATCTGAAACAGCATGGCTCAAAAAACCAGTACCAGATTGCTGAGCACGAGTACAATGGGTATCTGAAGGATCTCCTGCCAAAGAACTAGCAACACTGATAGTAACACGAGCCCACTTGGGAACTTGCAGAATGTCTGGTGGAGGAGGGGAAGGTGGATCATCATCTAAATCATCCTTAGAGGATATAGAATTCTGAAGAGGAGAAGAGGAAGTACTAGGCAATGAGGGAGAAGCTGGTGATGGAGGTTGCATCTGAGGATAGCGCTCATCAAACTGGACATCTCGCCAAAACAAAACCTCTCTGGAATCAGGATCAAACAACCTGTATGCCTTCATATCCTCACAGTAGCCAAAAAATATGAGTGGTTAGCTCTTCCTCTCCATTGCTTTCCTCTGAGCATTTGGAATAAATTCCCAAGCCTCACTACCAAACACTCAAAATTTAGAAACATCAGGCTTGACATGGGACCAAGCCTCCTCAGGAGTCAAATGTCATAATGCCTTATGAGGCATCCAATTCTGAATGTAGTTGGCACAATTCACTGCCTCTACCCAAAAAAAAGTTTCATATCTCGAGACTGTATCATACAATTGGGCATCTCCCACAATGTTCTGTTCTTTCTCTCAACAACTCCATTATGCTAAGGAGTATGGGGAACTGTTAGCTGATGCAATATACCCTACTCAGTACAAAAATCATGAAAATAATGATTCACATATTCGCCCCCATTGTCAGTGCGTATCCGCCTGATAGAAAGACCAGACTGATTCTCCACAAATGTCTTAAAGACTCAAAATGAATCAAAGACATCAGACTTGTACTTCAAGAAGTACACCCATGTGCATCTCGAGAAGTCATCAATAAAGGTGAGCACATAACGAGCACCAGAAAAAGGAGTGGGAAATGACATGAGATTACTATGTATCAACTCCAATGGTGCCTTAGCATATGAGGATCTACCTGTCGGAAAAGGATCTCTATGATGTTTTCCAAGTGCACAAACTCGACAAACACCATCAGTGCAAGAGATCTTAGGAAGCCCAATCACTAATTCCTGTGTACTCATTTGTTGGAGATATCTATAGTTGACATGGCCAAAATGCTCATGCCAAAGCTTGCTCACTGTGTCTGCATGAGAAACAAGAGAAACACCTGTATAATCAGAGCTCTCAAAGCCATCAAACCTGTATAAGTGAGACTCTAAATCAACACTCCCAGTAGCAACAACTAAATCAGGATCATGGAGGTCTCGAATAACTACATCATGTGGTGAGAATTCAACTATCTTACCAGAACCAAAATGGAAAATCTGATAGACAGACAAGAGGTTCGTAGAAATGGTAGGGACCAAAAGAACATCCTGTAGAGAGCCACCATCCAATGAAATAGTACCAGAACCTATAACTGAGAGTTGTGCTGAGTCACCAACTACAATATGTGTAGTCGCACTCTGAGCAAGTGAGGTAACCAAACTAGGTGTGTGTGTCATATGGTGCGAAGCACCTGAATCAATGATCCATTTAGCAGTGGAAGATAATACTCATGCAAAGAGAGCATGGACTTCCCCTATGGGAGTAGGTGAAGGTTGTGGAGAAGCAATACTATGCTATTGCAAGGCTTCCTCTAGAGCCTCGAGACGTTTCCAACACCTGGAAACTGGATGCCCTTCCTTTCCACAAAAACTGCAAGGTTCACCTATGAACTTCTTAGTCTTGGAGGAAGACTCACTAGACTTAGAAGATTTACCCTTAGGAGTGGATTTATTAGACTCTATTTTTTGAGGTGGCTTGGAGGAATACTCACTGCCAACTGAATCTGTGTTGGGCTTCTGCTTCTGCTTCTGCTTATGTGTCCCCTTAGAAGTATGAGCAACCAAAGCTTGGTTCTTAGTTCTAGATAAAGAATCCAATTGTGTGAGTTTGGCCTATCCTCTAGTCAACCGATCACAGAACACCTCAAAAGTGGGCATCTGGAATCTCTGACCCAATGCATCCATGGTAGAGTGGAAGGTAGAGGAGAAAATCTGAAATTTTCCTTGAAGCTTTGACATAATCAAGTAGATGCACTCTGTGTTAGTCTTGGTCTTTCCACATCCCTGTAACAAAGACCTCTGCTGCTTGAACTTCATCAAGAAGTCCTCAATGGATGGAAAATGATCTAGTACAAGAGAGGTAAGCTCTGCCTCAATCTGAAGTGCCTTGAACTCATTCACTATACCAAACAAGTCATTAAGATGGGTCCACATAGCTGCAGGGGTATTGCACCCATCAAGATGAAACTGTAGACTATCTGATACATGTAAAGCAATCAACCCCATTGCCTCATCCATATTGTTCCTGTGCTGCATGACCTCGAAAGGCCTCTGGAAAACTGGCTGCACTGCGTCTAAACAAGACCATAACCCTTTTGACCGGAGAAGCCATGTCATTAGGGGTTTCCATGTGTGATAATTATGAGGGGTCAAAAGTTCTAGACTAGAAGAGGTCTCAGGCATATTTTAGAAGGGGTTTCATTTTGATATAATTTCAAGTTTACTGAAGTAAATTACAGAAAACAAGAAATAAAACATGCCCCCCACAATTCAATAAACTGAACCGTAGAAGCTGGAAAAGATTGCCTACAATGAGAGGGAAAGTAAAACTTCAAATGAGTATCATGTGTACCTTTGGATTTTTCTGATGAAAATAACCATATATCTGGATAGCAATTGTAGGTAAAAAAAACTTTCAAGTCAAAGTACGGTGCCCGTGGGGGTTTGAAGTTCTGCCTTTTCAGATCTGCCAACACAGACGTCGGCTCATGCACAACATTAAGAGGAATAAGGTGCAAGTCTGGTAAATGATACTAGGAAGGACACCATTGTGAACAACACGGAGAAGGACACCAAAAAAAAATGCCTTTTCACATGCATGCGCTTGTAAAAATTGCTAATTTTTTTTTCTTTTTTGCAGGAAAAAAAGAAACAAAAAATAACGTTGGGCAAGGAATACCAGATCTGAAAACTACAACTAGAACCTCTCAAATTAGCCGAAGAATCCAAAATTTCTTCTGTCAAACCCTTGCTCCCTTTTTTTTCTTCAAACATGAACAAGCTACAACAGATCCAGCTCTGATACCATGTAAGATTTGATGAAAAAAAAATCTATTAAGCCCAAGAAACTTGGATGCAAAAACCTGTCACAAGGAAGAAATCTGTAGGAAACAAACAAACAAGGGCTTTGCTCTGACAATGTGAAAGTTTATTATCAGTGAAAAGAATTAAGTCAAAAATATACAAAGGATCAATCCTTATAGAAGGAGATCGTAAAACCTAATAGGAAACCCTAATAGGTAAATAGGCATTTAATAATTAGATTTAATTATTAAATGACTAATGCAAGTGCATAAAGGGAAATCTTAAGAGGTAGTAAAGTTAATTCTTTACTCTAACAGTTAGAAACACAAATCTAGCATTCCCTATGAGATTCTTAGCTAAAGGAATATGAAAACATGAAAACAAAAGCATAAACTAACTAAAGACAACATGTAATCAACTTAAAACAACTAAACTTTCATCCCATAGGGGGATTGGTGCTCCTTTGATGTGGAAAAAAGCCCTTTCCCAATCCCTTTGATAAGCTCCAATGATGTAGTTGATTCTAAGTACCTAAGATGATGAAACAAGCTCAAAATGTGATGAGAATGGTGAATGCTATGAGTGAAAATGCCTATAGTGAGAATGCTTCAAGTTGTGGATCCATATTGTGTAGATGAAGCCTCTAGTTATAGGACTCAAGGGTTGAAGAATGAGAGAAATAGGTGAATGTGGGATAAAAAGGGATCCAATAGGAATGCTACACTTGTCACAATTCTACTGGATAAGGGTGGAGCACATTTTGGGGACTGTGTAGAGTAAAGGAGATGTAAGAGGAATAAATGAGAATGGTTGAGGATGTAAGAGAATGTTGTTGAGAGTTTAAGAGGAGTAAATGGATGTAAGAGGTATTTATGAATGTGTAAGAGGTTATTTAAAACCTTTGGAGGGAAATTGAATTAGGAGGTAGTTGAGAGGAATATTCCTAAGAATATGCCATTGTGAGGATAAATAATGTAATTAGATAATTAAAAGAAATGAATTGCATGTGCAACTTGGTTAGTTGACCATGGGTTGATTTAACTGTTGAGGAGTTAAAAGCTAGAGGATTTGTTAATGATGATTAGAAAGTGATTTAGAGTTAATTAATTTAGAATTAATTAACTTGGATGGGTTAGGGGATTGTGACTTTTGATTTAAATAAATTGATTTATTTAATAAAATGAGAGGAATTAGGGGGATTTATTAAATGATTTGATTTAATTAAATATGATGAACATTAGTAAGAAGAAAGGTGAATTAATTTAATAAATTTAATTATTTGATTAATAGTAGAAATTAATGAATTTAATTAAATAATACTAATTATATAATTAATTGGTTAGTGCGAAGTGATTTAGGAGAAAATGATGTTAATTTATCAGAATCAGATGCATAATATCAATCAGGTTTATTTAAGTGTCTACATTTTCCCCCTCTTTGAAGCAATGTACCTACTACGTTGGTTCAAAGACTGATGCTACCAAGATCAAAATTTATTTTTTAATTTTTTTTTTCAGATGCCCCACTGTTGCCCCAACAGAAAGAATTACGCTGGTACACTACCCCCTTGAGAGACCAAGTGAAAATTAATTTTTGGGTCAAACTTGTAAAAAAGATTCAACAATGATTCAAGCACAAAAAATAGCCCATGAGATGCAAAAATAGACTCACAACAATGAAAAATGGTCAAAACGGGCTTCATTAGGCAAAAAATGGATTAATAGGCTCAAAAACCCTAAAAATACCCCCAAAAACCTTAAATTTCTAGCATAAATATGAGGGTTGGGGTCATTTTCAAATCATTTGCACACTTGACCTTCTAGAATTCTTGCAATTTTTCTCTAAGGTGTTGACAGAATGACGGCTCATGTGCTTCCCATACATTGGATGGAACGGGTTCAAGAGTTGCAACTGCCTCCAAACATAGGACCCCCGATACACAATTCAAAACTTTTCTAATTTTTTTTTTGCTTTTGGTGCATTTATTAGGGTCCAATTAGGTCGTCCAAAAGTGGCTTCCTAGGGCGTCACAAATGAGTTGATCAACGTCACTTTTGTCGATGCCGACCTACCTTTGTAGGATAGCACTGTGTGACGCTCTGAGGTCTTAGGGTCACACATGGAATACTGACCCACCTTGGAAATGGAGCGCCACGCGAGCCCAGAGGAGTCAGGCATTGCCCATGAATGCCAATTTTCCTTTGTGATATGGTGCCGCTTATGAATATAGCATTGCCTTTGTGAAAACACAGAGTACCACCTTTGTAAAAGATGGCTTGCCTTTGCAGTTTAGGGTTTTTTAATTTTCAAAAATGTGCTAGGTTGATTATATTTGATTTCGTGGGAATTTTGAATGCAAGAGGTCCTTCGAGTGCTCCACTCAAAGGAGCATAGAGGTCAGTGGGCCAAGTGAGGCACTTGAGTGATGATGCATTATTTTTCCTAGGTTCGATCAGATTCAGCCATGTGGCACAAATACCTGCAGTGAGGACTCACTTGGCTATGATGACAACATTGGTGGAGAGATGGTGGAGCGAGACATCATCGTTCCACTTACTGACAGGGGAGGCCATAGTTACCCTTGAGGATGTATGGCGGATCCAACAGATCCCCATACACAACAAGTGGATTATATACGATGTCGAGGTTAGGGGTGATGTTATTTTCCAATTTTTCAAAGTCAATCAGTATGAGGTTGATAGTGGGCAACTCGAACTTGACTGATATGAGGGGATTGCCCCAAATTTGACCTTATTTGTCGGTGCACTGATCTTGAGAGTTCTTATTCTTGATAGATGAGAAAAAGGCTGCAACATTGGATGGGGCATCATCTGGTCTTGGATGATGGAGGAGATGACTATATATACCTAGGGGCTTGTTGTCCATGCTTCATTATATCATGACATGCACTGGGTTGTATATTGCGGGGCCCACATCATTGGGGCCAGTGTGACCCTTCTCCATGTCTAGGAATATGAGCACATAGCAGTACTGAGCCCCATAATAGCAGATGTGTAGACATACCATGATGATCCTATGGTCTATAGGTATGGGGGGATGACTACCCTCCACTACACAGGTATTACTAGGATCCTGCACTAGATGCAGGTTAATGATGAGATGACGGTATTTAGATGGAGGCCTTGGCTCCATTTCCATAGGTGGCACGATGATGACGAGTAGTTATTTTATTGCCATCAGACCATATCTATGCAGGGGCATGAGCACTGCATGATTGAGCACTACCTACCAGATAGGGTAACAAGGCAATTCAGGGAGGTGCAGGATGCACCTAATTTAGCTTATAGAGCCATATTTTCCAGATGTGCTAGGGAGACAGCCTAGGGGCAACAGATCTAGCCCTAGGTAGCTATTGATGATTTTAGATAGCTGGTCATGCAACCTTGTGTATACTTTGATGGTCCCACAGGCATAGGGATGACACAGGCGTATGATGCTTTTTGGCAGGCCTGTGCTCTTGTGAAATTGGCATTGCCTATAGTACCAGGAGAAGGTAGAGGATGGGTCAGAGGACCCCAGATTGGACAGATGCCTCAGTAGCCACCTCATCTATTGGAAAAAAAAGGAAAGACAACTGAGAGGGGAGGTGAATCAGTTGTCACAAAACAATAAAATTTTAAAACTTTACTTAACTTAATATGAGATTTGATGAATAAGCAATTAACCATAAACAATTAACACAATAGAGAGATAGAGAACAAAAAGATTTTTTACGTGGAAATCCCGTTAGGGGGAAAACCATGGTGGATGTTAGTCCACAAGATTATACCCTGTTAAAAGTATAATGAAATCAATAAAGGGGAATGTACATGCATTCAGACACACTGCGTAGAGGTCACTACTCAAATACAAAAGGGGCTCACTTCCCAACAATACAAAATAGGATTAAAATCTAGAGGGTATGAACTAAAAAATTAGCTTCTACACAAGCCTGATTATAGTTCCAATTAAGGACATAAAACTCCTTCACAAACTACTTCACACTTCACTTGATCTTCTTCACACTTTGCTCTGCAATTGAATGATATTCACACATACACACATAAGAGCACACCCAACACACGAAGAAAATTTTCCACACACTACACCAATGAAACAATCGCTCTTATATATCTGCTACATGAGATTTTATCAATAACTTAGACGTCCAAAATATAAAACATATTTACAATGTCGACCCAAATTTATAAATAAATTGTGAATACGAATCCACCAAGGTTGGCCACAACATAATGGGGACCCAAATTAACAACTCCAACACAAAATGAATTCAATTAATTCCTCCTCAAAGATCCAAAACATGCTACCACCAACATGTCAGCCAAGAACAAGAAAAACCAAACATACAGGAATTTTTTTTGACCACGAGCACATCGATCAATGTGGATGTACCACAAAGATAGAGAATGATCTAGAAACATCCAAGAGCACCGAGAAACAACAAAGAAATATCCGTAACAATTGAGATTTCCAGAATCACACAAACTTCACTTAGGAACACTTGACAAAGACCATAGAAACACTGTCAGACCACAACATGATGAAATCTATACACAGACCTCTGAAACTTCTGGTAGATGATCTAGATGCACTCAATCAAAAACCATTTAATCCACAACATCTGAACTTCAACGTAGAGAACAAGACACCTTCATGACTTGCACAGTTCCACTGGGAACCTGAAACACTTTCCTTTACAATTTTCTCAATATCCTTGACATATACAACCTATAATACACCAAATGCTAATAGTGTTGACATAAATTCCAACCATATATCAACAACAGATCCACAACATCCAACAATCTCCCCCTTTGACATTGATGGCAACACATGATGTGAAAAATACTATCAACCCAACACACTTGCTTTCCCTTTGGTTCTGACTCTTCTCCTCAATTTCTTTTCGACCCTTAAAAGAATTTTTCACATTGCACTTCTCCCCCTTTGACATCAATGGAAAAGGTAACCATGAACTTTCCATATACACACTCTGAACCACATATTTTTACATTTGAGTACTCGCCCTGAGTAGCAGCCTTGAAAACATCAATCCATATCAGAATATAGCAATGTAGCTCACATATTGATGCAAGTAAATGCATCTCTTAGTTATTATTAGGAGGGGTAATTACCCCTAGCATTCCTCTGAGATACTTAAAAGTATCCTTCGACAACGATTTAGTAAAGATTTCTGCAATCTGTTCTTTAGTAGGCACATACTCCAATCTGACTTCTTCCTCATTCACTTTCTCCCTCAAGAAGTGAAACTTGATTGATATATGTTTAGTCTTAGAGTGCAGTACCAGATTCTTTGAAATATTTATTAGACTTGAATTGTCACAGTATATGGCAATAGTCTCTTCATATATCACCCTGATATCTTTCAACATCTGTTTCATCCATATCACTTGAGTACAATTGTTTGCAGCAGCAATATATTTTTCCTCAACAGTAGATAGAGAAATGTAATTCTACTTTTTTCTGTAATGCTAGTAAGAAAGCACCGTCACTAGTAATTTTTATGTCATCCACATCTCTGGCCCAATCCACATGAGTATATGCACTCAAAGTGAGATCATCATCCTTTGGATACCAAAGTCCAAGGTCAACTGTTCCTTTCAGATATCTGAAGATTCTCTTGATATTATTCACATGTGATTCTTTTCGATCAGCCTGAAATCTGGCAACAATACATACAACATTCATAATATCTGGTCTAGTCTGGGTTAAATAAAGCAATCCACCGATCATTGACCTGTATCTAGTTTGATTCGCCTTAGGAGAATCATCATTTTTTGTTAGCTTACATTCGGTCACCATGGGCGTAACAATAAGCTTTGAATCTTCCATCCCAAATCTCTTCAGTAGCTCTCTCACATATTTGGACTAAGATATGAAAATTCCCTTGTCTAACTGGGTCACTTGCAATCCTAGAAAGAACTTCATCTCTCCAATCATACTCATCTCAAATTCATCCTTCATCTGATCAACAAACTTTATACATAGATTGCCATCTCCTCCAAAGATGATGTCATCAACAAAGACTTCTATAATTAACTCTTTATCATGATCCAATTTGAAATATAAGTTGCTATCAATAGTACCTTTAGTGAATCCAAGCTTCAGTAAATATTTGTCCAATCTAGCATACCAGGCTCTGGGGGCTTGCTTAAGTCCATATAGAGCTTTCTTTAGGCAGAAAACCATATCTTCCTTGTCGGTTAGCTAAAATCCATCTGACTATTCAATGTATACTTATTCTTCTAGTTCTCCATTCATAAATACTAACTTCACATCCATCTGATAGACTTTATAGTCCTTGTATGCAACACAAGTATGAAATAATCTAACAGCTTCGATTTTGGCAATAGGGGCAAAAGTTTCTTCAAAATCAACAGCTTCCATTTGAGAATACCCTTTACATACCAATCTTGCTTTATTCCGGACCACTTCACCTTGTTCATTTAGCTTGTTCTGAAACACCCATTTAGTACCAATAAAATTTTTGTCTTTAGGTCTGGGAACCAGTATCCACGTGTCATTCTTTTAAATTTCTGTTAGCTCTTCCTTCATAGCTTCCATCCAGTGTTCATCATTACAAGGTTCATTGACATTGTTAGGCTCAGTCTTGGAAATCAGACAATATTCTTCTGTAATCCTTCTTCTAGTCTGCACACCTTTATTCTTGTCTCCTATAATTTTATTTTCAGAATGATTTAGCTTTACATACCTCATAATTTTAGGATTCTTTCGCACTTCTGGTTCTTTTGTTCTTTCTTCTACACTTCCACTTGTCTCTCCTTCCTAACTTTCTTGATTTACTGAAATAATATGAACTTGATTCTGTGTCTGATCATTCTTCCCTTTTTCTGTGTTGTCCTCATTTGAATCATATCCACAATATATGGATTATTTGACAAAATTCTCATCAATTGTAACATTTGCACTCTTAACCATCTTTCTCAGTCTTCTGTTATAGCATCAGTAGGCGTTGCTCTTAATAGAGTAACCTAAAAGGATTCCTTCATCACTTCTTGCATCAAACTTTCCTATATCATCATCTCTCTTGATATAACATTTTCTTCCAAAGATCTTGAAATACTTAACAGTAGGCTTGTAACCAAACCAGAGCTCAAAAGGGGTCTTACTAGAATTGCCATTAACATTTACCCAATTTAAAGTATACACAACAGTGCTTAAAACTTCACTCCAATAGCTCTGGGGGACATTTCCTTCTATCATCATTATTCTAGCAACATCCAAAATTGTTCTATTCTTTCTTTCTGCAACTCCATTCTGTTGAGGGGTTCAGGGAGTAGATAATTGTCTTCTGATTCCATGTTCTTCACCAAAAGAGTTGAACTCATTGGAGGTGAACTCACCACCTCTGTCAGATCTCAGACACTTGATTTTCAAACCTTTCTCATTTTCTGCCATAACCTTGAAACTTTTGAACTTTTCCAATGCTTCACATTTTTCTCTTAAGAAGGAAACCCATATCATTCTAGAGTAATCATCAATAATAAACATAAAGTACCTTTCTCCATGAATAATTATGAATCTGGAGGGACCACAGAGGTCAGTATGTAGCAGCTCCAACAAATCATTTGAATGAAACTATTTGCTTCAGAAGGATACTCTAGTCTGTTTACCCATCTAACATTCCTTACAAATTGTGTTAATGGGCTTGACTAACTTAGGTAGATCTCTTACTGCTTGAGTGGAACTTTGACAATTTTATCAAAATTTACATGACATAGCCTCCTATGCCACAACCAAATTTCATCTATTTGAGCAATTAAACAACTCCCATTAGTAGTAATCAGGTGAAAAATATTACCTTTTGTCTTTTTACCAGTAGCAATCATATTTCCAGAACTTCCACGTATCTTGCATCTTCCATCTTTGAATTGTAGATCATATCCTTTTCCCACCATCTGTCCAACACTCAAAAGATTGTGCTTTAGGCCTTCAACATAAAGAACATCACCAGTGTTATCCTTACCACCAAGACAAATAGAACCTCTGCCACAAATCACACCAACATTGTTGTCTCCAAATCTTACAATACCACCATCATACTTCTCTAGACTTACAAATTTGTTTTTATCACCAGTCATATGATGTGAGCATCCAATGTCAATAACCCACTCATCCTTTTCTTCAACTCAGGCTGTAAGAGCTTTCTCATCTTTGGTAGATTCAGTAGCCATAGGACTATTTTCAATGGTAGCAATGAAAACCCATTCATCTTCATTTCTAGTCTCCTTATCAAACTCATCATCAGTCACTCCCTCTTCAACAAAGTAACACTTCTTTTGGAATCTAGAGTTGTTAGGCTTAGTTCTAGGAACTCTTTTAGGACATCTTGATGCAAAATGACCTATTTTACAGCATGAAAATAATTTAATAGGTAACACTCCATACTTACCTTTTCCTCTGCCTTATTTCTTTACAATAAATGCTTCCAATTCTTCTACCTCTCTTTCTTTATCTTCAAGCTATTTCAGTTCTTCATCATACTTGGATATCTTTCTAGAGCATTCTCCCAGATTATATCTTTGCTTGTTACTTTTAGATACAGTAGCCTTGAATGCTGATTCAGTTTTTGGAACAAATTCACCAAATTCACTTAATTCAAAAGCAACAAGCTTACCAACTAGCGTGTCTCTTGACATATTTGTTACCGATCTAAGCTCTTCAATGGCATGAGCCTTCACTTTTTGGGAGGGAGGCAAGGATCTGAGTATCTTAGCCACAATTTCATCCTCATCCAGAGAACCACCGACACATATAATACCCATCATTATTTCATTTACTCTTTGCATAAAAGAAGTCATATTTTCATCTTCACCCATCTTCAAATTCTCATACTTTCCTTTTAAACTTCGTAGCTTAGCCATCTTCACCTGCACATCTCCTTCATACAAAGTTTCCAGCTTCATCCAAATCTCATGAGATGTGTGTAGTCCTACCACATTAGCCATCTCTGAATCTTTCAAAGCACTCACAAAAGCTTCAATAGCCCTAATATTATTTTCAGCATCTTTGATCTCATCAGCAGTGGAAGGACCATTCTGAGGAATAACATATGGATCTTTTGTAATCTTCTAGTAGGCTTCACCAATACATCTTAGGTGACATTACATCCTGAATTTCCATAGTGAGTAGTTAGTTCCATCAATCTTGGACTGTCCTTCTTGAATGTTTCCATCTCGGATCACCTCAAGCTTTTAGACATCTTCAGAGGAACCTGCTCTGATACCAATTGTTGGAAAAACAAGGACAAACAACTAATAGGGGGGGTGAATCAGTTGTCACAGAATAATAGAATTTTCAAGCTTTACTTAACTTAATCTCAGATCTAATGAATAAAAAATTAACCATAAACAATTAACACATCAGAGAGATAGAGAACACAAATATTTTTTACGTGGAAACCCTGTTAGGGGAAAAACCACAGTGGATGTTAGTCCACAAGATTATACCTTGCTAAAATTATAATGAAATCAATAAAGGGGAATGCACATGCATTCAGGCACACTACCTAGAGCTCACTGCTCAAATACAAAAGGCGCTCACTGCCCAACAATACAAAATAGGATTAAAATCTAGAGGGTATGAACTAAAAAATTAGCTTCTGCACAAGCTTGATTATAGTTCCAATTAAGCACAAAAAAATCCTTCACAAACTACTTCACACTTTGCTCGATCTTCTTCACACTCTACTCTGCAATCGAATGATATTCACACATACACACATAAGAGCACAACCAACACACGAAGCACCTTTTCCATACACTACACTGATGAAACAATTGATCTTATATATCCGCTACATGAGATTTTATCAATAACTTAGTCGGCCAAAATATAAAACATATTTACAATGTCGGCCAAAATTTACAAATAAATTTTGAATGTGAATCCACCAAGGTCGGCCACAACATAGTGGGGACCCAAATTCACAACTCCAACACAAAAGGACTTCAATTAATTCCTGCTTGAAGATCCACAACACGCTACCACCATGTCGGCCAAGAACAAGAAAAATTGAACATATGTAGGAAAAATTTCTGACCACGAGCAGACCAATCAATGTGGACATACCACTAAGATAAAGCACGATCTAGAAACATCCAAGATCATTGGGAAACAACAAAGAAGAATCTGTAACAACTGAGATTTCTAGAATCACACAAACTTCACTCAGGAACACTTGACAGAGACCACAAAATGACCAAATCTATATGTGGACCTTTGAAACTTCTGGTAGATGATCTAGATACACTCAACATAAAACCCTTTAATCCACAACAACTGAACTTCAATGTAGACAACAAGACCCCTTTATGACTTGCACAGTTCCACTGGGAACCTGGAACACTTTCCTTTACAAATTTCTCAATATCATCAACATATACAGCCTCTAATACACCAAATGCTAATAGTTTTGACATCAATGGAAACCACATATCAATAACACATCCAAAAAATCCAACATCATCAACCATAGGATGGTCACGACAGACATGATGGGAACAATAGGTTTGGTGGGAATGATGGATAGGTGTCACCTCTAGTATATCTAGTTGAACATAGGGGACCACAAAATCCACTCCAACAACCCCCATAGTAGCCTCCATAGCAGCCACCACTAGGTCTTGATCCATGAGACAGATAGATAGCAGTGCTGCAGGCATAGGTTCAACTTTTGGTATGGAAGTTGCAGTTGGAAGCAACTTAGATACAGGCCTTGACCTAGGAGAGGGATTGGGAAAGATAGAAGGTGGTGCAAGAGCTAGAAGGTGGTGCAAGAGCACTAGATGAGGCAGGATGTGGACCTTGGTTTGGATCTCGAGACAATACACAAACAAGAACTGGAGGCAACAACACAATAGGCGTAGGGACAAGCCACCCCATAGAGATGTATGGGCAGGACATGTAGGAGGCCTCATATTATAGGAATTTGTATTACAAAGTCTTTCCATAGGAGCACCAAGAGCCAAATTTCACCCACATTAGCTAGGTTGCATTGAGTAGGTCTCACAGGGGGCCATCAAGAAGACCGTTATGGTCACACCATCAGAGCTGGGGTAGCCACCACAGTGACCAACATAATGAGGGGAGCTCAGGGCACTGATAGTGCCTAGACACTTTTTTGATGTGCAACTTGATTATATGATGTATATGCATTCATTGACTGATTTTTGATTAGCCTCTTGTATATTCTATATGATGACATTACATATTTGATTCCAATTGTATCATGACATTCAACTTTTTTGATATATATATATATATATATATTTATTTGAGATGGTTGTATGGATATATATGATATGGATGGATGCATTTAATGATCATACTATGATGTTCTATGTTTTACGATGTGATGTATGTGATGCTATCGCTGTATGATATGAATGCACATGTAATGTATGATGGATCTATTTGTAAGGATTCATTTATATGGTTATGCGATGGATGATAATGCAAATGTGATGTTATGAGATGCTTAGAATATAAAATCTATATTATGTTTTTGATTAAGGAAAAACCAAGTTTTGAAGGGACCCGATTCTTTCTTTCCCTTTACAGAAATCCAACCCTCTTCCACTTGAGCTTCCTTATCATGCCAAGCCAATGCACCATTATCCTGAAAAAGAATGCCTACAACCACTCTCTCAGAGATTTCATCAGTATTCCTCCCTACAAGTGTGGACTTATTAGGAAAGCCACTAGAAGTGCCAGCCTTAGGCCCATTCTCTCTCTCTTTAGAGGTTTCAACATGGTAATCTTGTACAACATCAACAACCCCACCATTTGAGACATCCAAAGAGGATGCCCCTAGACCCTATGATTCTAGAGCAACCGCCTTAGAAAAACTCCTATGTTGCAAATCTATATTATGTTAAACACCTTAAATGATGATGTAATGAATGTGAGATGGAATACAATGTGATGGATATGTTTATTTGTTTTTTCATATCTTTTCCATATGGTATATGATGCAAAATGTATGTATGAATGATGCAACATGTGATGATTTTAAGATGCTTAGAATAACAAATTTATATTATGTCAAACACCTTAAATGATAATGCAATGCATGAATGATGTGTCCTATTATGATGATATGTATGCAAAATGCTGATGGTTTGTGGATGCAGGATGGATGCAGATAGATTTTGTTTGAATGTCATGATACCATGTTAGTACGTGAAGAAGATAGAAGAAAGAGGGGGATCAACCCTTGATTTCGAGAAGATGCAGACGTCCAACAAGTCTATGAGTCATCGAGACTTTATTAGATTGATGTTGAGTGATGATGATTTGTTGCTTATCAAGGATTGGGGATGTAAAGAGCTTAAATTTCCTTATATTTGATAACACACATAGATACGATGCATCAAGGTATTGACAACTAGGATGGCATGGTATCTAGTGAAATGGAATTTGACTCAACAAATAGATAGGAGTATCCTTGTTCACACCTAGCATACAAAACCTTGTTAGAGTGTACTTTAGATATTTCAAACAACTTGGACCAGAACATAGGAAGGAAAAACCTCCCAATGTAATAGTCAACAAGGCATCAAAAAAATCTTCCCTACACACCAAACAAAATTAGCATGACCAAGGTTATATTACCAAAATATCCAATAAACATAGCAAACGAAAGATAATGATCAATACCCTATTCCTTTCTCTCTAAATTGTTTTGATTAGATATCATCCAGAGGTCATTGGAATGAGCACAATAAGATATACCTATTTTGATATACAACCTATTTATATGATGTACATACATTCATTGGTCAATTTTTTATTATCCTCTTGTATATTATATATGATGACATTACATATCTGATTTCGATTTTATCGTGGCATTCAACTTTTTTGAAATATATATATATATATGAGATGGCTTCGATGTGATTTATATGATGTAATGTTATTTATTTTACCTTATGTGTTATGAATGTATGGATATATATGATATGGATGGATGCATTTAATGATCATACTATGATGTTCTATGTTTTACGATGTGATGTATGTGATGCTATCGCTGTATGATATGAATGTACATATAATGTATGATGGACCTATTTGTATGGATACATTTATATGGTTATGCGATGGATGATACCAAAAATGTGATGTTATGAGATGCTTAGAATAAAAAATCTATATTATTCTAAACACCTTAAATGATGATGTAATGCATGTGAGATGGAATGCAATGAAAGTGCTTTATTTACACAAGGCACCTAATTGCCAAGTTTAGCATGACCAAGGTTATATTACCAGGATACCAAACAAACACAATGAATGAAAGATAATGATCAATGACCAATTCCTTTCTCTCTAAATTGTTTTGATTAGATATCATTGAGAGGTCATTGGAATGAGCACAATAAGATAAATAAATAAAAGATCTATTAAACAAACAAGATAATGTTCTTCATACCTCTAGCCAAGCCTAAACTACGGTGATGTCTGATGTTGACGTCCATTGTCAGAAGGATATATCCTAGGACATGATGTTATCAGATTATTTTGAGACTAATGACATGATGGGATATTGATACCAAGAGTTAACCAACTCATCTACCTACTGACCTAGACTTAAGACTTTGACATTTTGAGTTTTCACTTTCTATTTGTTATACTTGTTTTCACTTTTTTTGCCAAAGGGTGGAGATGAAGATTGATTTATTATGAATGGATATTTATCACAGGTGAACGTGAAATGGGATGGATGATTTTGGATTTTTTGAATGTTTTTGGTATTTTCGAAATGTTTTGAGGCTGTTTTGGGAATTTTTAGGTGTTATACAAATGTTTTGATTTTCAAAATTTCCAATGTTTTTGTGTTTTCTGAGATTTTGACCAAGAACCTATCCTAGGGGCCTCAGGGGATGATCAAAGATTAGCCTTTCCTACGTTATACATGTAGAGAGACCACATAGTTTGATTAACACAAACTTATTTATTTATGAAGTATGAACATGTGGATTGTCAGTTTACTATGAAAAACTCCTAAGGAATGACCTAATGTCTCGAGGGTTGATCAATGATTAGCCTTGCCTAGAGCCTTCCCTATAGACCCCTCAATTGTTTTAATGTTTGTGGTGATTCCTTGTCGAGGATTGATTTGAATTTTTTAGGGACTATTTGAATTCCCCTCATTGATACAATATATCCTAGGAGCTTTCTTGATGTGATTCCAAAGAGACATTTCTTGGGGTTGAGTCGTACCTTAAATTCTTCTAGTTTATCAAAGATTGGGCCCAACATTGATATGTGGTCTTGACATTTTCTTGATTTGGCTAGTATGCCATCCACATAGTCCTCTATAGATTTGTGGATCATGTCATGAAAAATTAGATTCATAGCCCTTTGGTATGTAGCTCTAATATTTTTGAGCCCAAATGACATCATATTCCAACAGTAGGTACCCCATGGACAAGTGAAATTTGTTTTATGTTGGTCATCCTTTGCAATCATAATTTGGTTGTATCCTGAAAATCAGTCCATCAATGATAGCATTTCATGCCCTACCATTAGATATATAATCATGTCTATGTTAGTCAAATGAAAATCATCCTTAGGGCATGCTTTGTTCAGGTCCCTGAAGTTGGTGCAGATGTGGATGTCCCCAATGGGCTTGGAAATAGGTACAATGTTGGAAACCTATTCTAGATAATCAATGGGTCATATGAAGTCAATGTGAAGGAGTTTCTGCAACTCAAGTTTGACCAATAGGGTGATCTAGGGATGCATCTTTCTTAGTCTCTATCTTACTGGTTTCACCTCTAGATAGACTATTAGATGATGGACCACTACCTCTAGACCAAGGCCTGGCATGTTGGTGTATGTCCATGCAAAGTTTACTTTCCTTTCCTTTAGAAATGCAAATGGATTTTCTTGTTCTTCGGTCAAAATTGACTCATCATAGAAAGTGACGTGCGTGGTTTCTTTGATTCCCAAGTTCAATAGGTTGCATTTTTCTACCAGTACTGCTGATTTTTCTTGATGGATGGCACTAAGGGGAAGATTTAATCCCTCATCCTTTGGTGCCTCAGAGAGGTTTTCACCATTGGATACGTCCTTTATTTTTACTATTTTGGGATTAGAAAGTCCCACTGTGTGGTTTTCACTTAAGGATCTAGACGTTACTCTTAGATTTTAAATTTTGCGAGTAAGAGATTCAATTTTTTCTTCATAGTATGCATGTATGTCCAACTCTATGTTGAATCTTGCTTTGTGATCTCCATATGGTAGATTATCCTTTAGTCACATGAATTTTGAGAGAGCCTCATTATTTTCGAATGTATCTAAGATCGATGGTCCTTGTTGGTCACAATCTATGAGTTGGGGGTAAATGAGCTTTATTTCGATGGCTTGGTTACTTGACTCAAATGACATGGTGGTTGTCATAAAAAGGGAGGTATCCTCAAATAGCATGGGTAGGTTGGAGAGGGGATCCTCAAAGTGAAAACTGAGTGATATTGGTATCAACAGGGAAGCTTTGACCGTTTTAACAGAAGCACCTTTGCCAAGTATGGTTAAATTTGTAGGGGTACATCCAAGGCCAAGATTCTTAGGACACTTCTCAGGAATGATGGGTTCAAACAAGCCATTGTCATTTTTCCCGAGCTTCTCATTTTTGTTGTAGCCCCAACCAAACATCAACTATAGGCCTTTGTTGTTTTCTTCCATGGGAAGATCAGGTACAATTCTTTCATCTTCATATAATAGGCTCGATACATCCTTTTCATCCACCACCTCTTTGCTTAGGGCTCCCCATTTCTTGAAGGTGGTGGGTTCTTCTTTGAAGGTTTGAGATGTTGTGTCAATGGGTTGCAGTTTTTCATGAGATCTTGGAGATTGAGGTAACTCTCCTATCACAATGACACTCTTTTTCAATTTATAGTCCCCACACCCATTATCTTGGATTACAGCCTTGACATCTGGGATGTTTTGAATGGTAGGTGTCTTTGTCTCAGAAGTGGAGGCTAAAGTGGATGGATCAAAATATGGGGATGTGGGTCCAGTTGGAGCTAAAATTTCCACCTTGGCTTTCAAATAATAGTTTCATTCGATCTCCACCATAAAACCCCTTACTCTTTATTTTTACTATATTTGAATAATAAATACAAAATTGCCTCATGTGCATAGCCCATAAAGTAAAGCATTTTATTATCACTGTAAAATAAATCCTTCCCTTAGAACACTCCCTCGACAGCATGAGGTATGCCGTCAAGACATTATAATATTGAAGAGAGCTGTGCTAATGTCACCTAAAAAAAGTCAATAGAAGGCCAATGAAGATATCGAGGAGACATCCTCGAATATCTCCCCAACAACCCAAACAAAAATATATCAAGGATACCTAGATGCATTGAAGAGAAAATTTAACATGTTTCACTGACAAGATATAGTCATAGGGGTACTCTAAAAATATGGGATTATTGTGCATTCAGGAAACAAAAAAATATCTATTGGACATCGAGAGATTATTATAAAATAAATGGTAAATCACTAGCAAGAACATGATAGACAAATGGCAATAGCGATGAGACATTGGTATGTCAAAGAGAGAAATGAAGAAGTCTCTTCGACACTTTAAGAGCAAGTGTGAAAAAAATGTCGGAGAGACATGAAGACATCAAACATACATTGATATAAGTCTATTTGAAATTATAACAATAACACATCGAAGAGACAAGTGAACATCAAGTAGACCTTTGCGAAAGTCTTTTCAACATTCTAGTGCAGCTATGAACATAAATTATCGATGAGATTGAGGGACATCTAGGAGAGATGAGCATGGGTCACATCAAAATTTCAAAGTCACATAAAGGTTATTGAAAGGAATTTTGTTGAAGTAAGGAACGTGGGTATGTTGAGGAGACATGAGCTTATTGAAGAGATATGCTTACCGGTCTCATCGACATTCATATGTCAAAATTTCAAAAGGAAATAACATGATATGCAACCATCAAAGAAACCTTCCAGAATCGAAGAGAGAAATTCAAACATCTCTTTGACATTTTAAAATATGATCAAGGACATATCAAAGATAGAAACAAGCATTCTTAACAATATAGTTTATGTCTTTTTGACAGTATGAAATAATGTTTCACTAGGTTGACATGACTAATGAGATTATCAAAGAGACAACTGCCATTAATGTTTCAAGTTGATTAGAAAGGTGGCACGAGTGCCATTTATGAACTAGAGCTAGCTCAAGCATGCCAAATTTTGATAAATCTAACTCCTAATAAATCATAATTATTACGAATTGTGAATGAATATTGAGGAGACAAAGTTGGATGATGGCAAGCAGCTCAAAAATCATAGCTTTCATTCAAGTGCTCTTGGCTCAGCTGAATGTGTTTTTCAGAAATTAGCTTGAAGTACTGTACAAGTAGGGTTTAAAATGGACAAAAACCCTGAGAAACCAAAAGTGAAAAGGTAGAAAATGGAGGCTAGACCATTAAACCAAGATTTGATAGATCAGTGTCCCAGGTATGGGCTGAATTCGAGAAGAGCAGCTCAGTTAAACCCATCATGCGAGACATCAGAAGATAAACATAAAAATATAGGAGATGTGTGGACTCCACATAGGGGCTATGACTTTTTTATATA
The DNA here is from genome assembly GCA_007258455.2 of Sequoia sempervirens. NCBI lineage: Eukaryota > Viridiplantae > Streptophyta > Pinopsida > Cupressales > Cupressaceae > Sequoia > Sequoia sempervirens. The sequence goes on along the minus strand of VDFB02335025.1, from coordinate 123,264 downwards.
TCATTACAGAAAGAAATATAGGCATAGGCCTGTATCAAACCCATGAAACTTGAATCTAGGGAAGCTTGTGATGCCTAATGTCTTTGTTAATGTAGAACTAATTAAAGCATTGGCTAGAAACTACAATCCAAAAAAAAGGGAAATCCACTCTCATGATGGATCACAGTTTATTATCATAACACGATATTACATTTGTATGTTTTTTCAATTAGATACATCCCTAAAAAAAAAATTGTGAATGAGAGATTTTCTAGAAGAATGCCTAACTATGGATACAAGCTATAAGAGGTGGAAGTTACCTCTGCATAGACCCAAAGGTTGAAGAAATCAACCTAAAAGGTTTTCTAGTGATGATAGACCCCCATTCCCTATGGATTCATTTGAAGAATATTACCAGTACACCTACTATTTAGCCGACCAAGTATTAGGAGTTGATGCCCCTGCCGACATGACTATAGCTCCCCTGGTTCTGGTTGCAGATATCCAAAGCCAAGATTCCAGGCCCTAGGATTACACACAATATTTATCTAAGGCCATTAATACTGTTCTTACTGCCATTAAGAGCAATAGTGATGCCATACACTTCAAGCACTATTCACTTCTTATGCATATGATATTGTATGAAGGGAAGGTAATGGGAATATGGGGAGAAGGGTTAAGAATCAAGGACTTGAATAGTGATGAGAATTATAGACCAGTACAGATGTGGACATATTGATAGTAGATGTGGGATATCCCACTACTTATACTTTGAAGAATATTTTGTCTAACCTCTATATTAGTTACTTGGCCACATATGTGATTACAATCTATCCCCATAGATATAGAGATTCCTTAGGACAAAAGAGAAAAACCCTAAAGGAAAGGTAAGCAACAATTAGGGGTATTGGTATGCATTTGAGGATTGTACTATGATCAAAGTGTGTGCATTTGAGGTAACCCCTTATTTGCTGCCTAAAACTATGCCAGATAGAGTTGCATGCCTTGAGATTGCAAGGTAATTAGCTTATTTAGCCTTCATGCACTTGAAAAGCTATGGGAATTTTTTTTTTTTATGCCTTCTACTCTATGCTTTGGTGAATTCACTATCATTGCAAATATAGGGTATGAATTGGTTGGCATCAAGCTAGATTATTATGGTTTTCCAGTGGGAGACAAAAGAGAGAAATTTGATCCTAAACATTTTATTTATGATGCCAAGATCTCACAAAGACTTAAGGGGTATGAACATGAGTTCCGTGTAGATGATGTCATTAGGAACTATGATGAGAATCAAGTGGTAATGAGGATGGATGCTTACAATAGAATTGTTATGGACGAGGCTTGGAGAAGAAAAAAAATCCATTGTATGTGGAGGCTTTTCATGAAATAGAGGATCCCATGGAAAGGATTGAGCAGGTGATTCTACATGAAGAAGGATTGACAAAATATTTACCCCTCATAGCTTTTGAAAAGAGAAGAAACACTAGTTTTAATAGACAAGCGGAGAATGAAGCACCATTAAGAAATTTGTCACCACAACCTACTCCAGAGGTGAGCTACTCAGTTGACACTCCTATTATAATCAAAGATGGCAATGAAGAGGATCAGGGAGTCACATAGATCACCATTCCTACTGTTCCCCAGTATCAAGAGCCACCAGAAAGGAATTTGATCACATTTGAAGCTTCTAATGAGTTATCTAATGATTTGAGACATCGTGCTAGCCAAGAATTAATTGCAGATGACACATTTGCGAAAAATTTTGAATTCAAGGATTTCATTTATGAGTATAAAGGAAGAGTAATAAGGGAAAGGAAAAAGGACATCAATCTTGAGAAGGAGGTAGATTCCTTGAAGGAAATTTAGTATGAGGTAGATGAAGAGTTGAACAATATGACCCACAAAAGAGGAAAAACACTAATACAAGAAACCGAGGTCATGCTTCTTCCAGGGTGGGATATCATTTCAGCCATTGTATTTGACAACTTTCTGAAGAGGAAAAATAAGGCCTTTCAATTAACATATGAAGCTAGTGATAAGGTATATACTAGATTAGGGTATAACCCTGATAATACTAATTTATAGATGTGGGAACTTTACCCACCAGGTAAAGGTCCTTCCCTTATCAGTAATCATGATCATATTTTTGGACACCTTCTGGTATAGAGAATAGGGGATACACACCATATGGAAACTACTGATCTAAATGTGAATGTGGCCAAGTTTACCAAGGCTCAAATTCAAAAATTTGTCAAAGATAATAAGGGTCTGATGGAAGAGAATGAGAGATTAAATTAGGAGGTAACAACTTGCAGAGATAGATTGCCTTCCTCCTTAGGGCTTTATTGACCATTGATTGAACATCAAAGAAAGGTGCTCAAAGAAATGTCTGAGACCACCTATTGGAAGCTCAAATATGAAAAGGCCCAGAAGGGACAAGAAGAGATGAAGAAAAAATTGAAAGCCACCACCTTTTAAATGGCATCAAAACTAGTTAGTAAGAGATTTGATGATATGTTGAGGCATGCTGACAAGGTCTGGATCATCCATGACAAAACATATGCAACTTTGTTAGAACATATTAGATAGAATGAAGGAGGTGGGACTACAGATCAAGGAAAAGATAGGAGATAAGAAAAATGTGTTCCAAGAATATCAAGAACTTATGAATACACATAAAAAATTCTCTAACATCTTAACAAAGGAATTACATGAATTTAGTTAGCCACTGAGAATGGTCCTGCCTGTTTTCTTTGAGGAGACAGATCTAAAAGATTAGGATGTATGGAAAGATGATATAGCCTACTACATGCTAGGTTTTCTTGATGACAATTATGATGAATATAGGGTGCTCAAAAGGACACATATGTAGTTAGTAAGAATCTTCAAACTCAAGTATGTAATGAAGGATATCATAAATAACACATATACTTATGCAAAAATAGGGTATATTGAGCATGTATCAAGGATTAACATGTTCATTGCACAGGCCAAGTGAAGAGCAATAGATTATGGAAGGTTGGAAGTTATGGATGCATTATCATGGTGCATGAGCCACGAATAGGTCTTTGGTGATCACAGGTGCTTGCTGAAGATTAACAGATCGTGATGCATCCACTAATGAAATTTTGAAATGTTTATGTTTATGTTAAACAAGTTTTAGTTAACAAATGTTGTAACCTTTTGTAAATGGGCCTGTAGCTTGTTGCTTCCTATATAAGTAGGGAAACCAAGGACCAAATTTGGACATCATCATCATATCATTATCACTGCCAGTAGTAGTAGGTTACATTCACATAGCATACTCCACCCATCCATCTCATATCAAAGACTTCTGCTATTCATGTTTATTATTTGAAGCAATATAATAGAGAATATTGCTTATAATTGGTGATCTATTTTTTAGTGTTCAACTGCTGTGTTAATTTTCATGCTTATATGTTGTTGTGCTATCTCCAATGTGGTTTCTTCAAATTATTTAAATTTACAAAATTTATCAAGACACATTTGTTGTTGTGGTGTGGTTGTTTTGATTGGGTTTTGGTGAGAGAATTAAAAATCCTTTCAGTTAATTCATTTTAATTGGTTCCCTTAGGGATTAAAAATCCTTTTAAGGTAATTATCTTGATTGGTTTCCCTTAAGCTAAGAATTAAAAATACTTTCATAACATCATAGTAATTTGAGGGAGTAACATTGGGATTTATAAAGAAGAGCACTGTAGTAAATAGACCCACACATTTGTAAAGGTTCAAACATTTAAAAGTGCCCAATAGTTAGAGTTAAGCTGAATGATAGGTTTACCTATCATACAAATCTTTCTCCATAATCATTATCTATCCATCAACTCCATTCACCCAATAGGAGTAGGCATGGGTCAACTTTAAAATACCTTTATACAAACTTTACTCACACTCTTGATTATTCAAACACTTTCAGTAGGAACTGGTCATTAAGCTTTGCATCTACTTTACACCCACGTGCCATTGTGAGTAGATTGCATAAGTTAGAGATCATATTGAAAACTTCAAATCTAACTCATCATTCAGGTACACTCGCCTAGGTTTAGCAGAGCCTAAAGAGTAGGAGGTGATCATTCATAGTTGCCTCGTTCGTTGGAAAAAAAATGTATTAAGAGACTAGCACCCTCTTATGGTCTAAAAACCCGCATTTTTGAGACCTAATAGGTCCCTCATTATTTTTTAGAACTTGGGGAATCTTGTAATACTTGGCCTCTAGATTTTTGCAATAATAAAGCGGTTTGGGGTCGCCATGGATCGTGAATTCTTGGTTTTGGTAAGGGAGCTTAACACATTGATGGAAAGTGGATGCAACAACTTGCATCCCATGGGTCCATGGGCGCCCTAGGAGAATATTATAGGGGAGTTCAAGGTCAAGGACCTGACAAGTAGTTTCCATGATTGTTGGCCCTACTTAGATGGGGAGTTGAATAGTGCCCTAGGACACCTAATCTTGATCATCATAAGCCTTGATGGTGATACCTTTTCCCTTTTCAATGAAATCTTCTAAAAATCGCAGATTCTTTATTAGCTATAGGGTACAAATATTCAAACCCACACCCCCATCCACAAAGACTCTTTTGAATTTGTTCTTATGGACTAAGACTTCAAGATGGAGTGCATGGTTATGAGATGGTTAGGTCAGGAGATCATGCTCAAAAAATGTAAGGAGGTATGGTGTAGTAATATGTCTAACCATAGATTGAAATTGGTCTACATCAAGGTTTGTGGGAAGAGAGGATACAACCAATGCCTTCTCTAGGATTTCCCTATGTGGAGGTGATATTTTAAGCAACTCCATGATTGAGATTTGGGCGGGGGTATTTTTAAGTTTTTCTAAGATGTTGTAACCACCAAGGTTTGATTTTGGATTGGTGGTTGGTGGATTGGGTGGTGGTGATGGTCCTGGGATATAAATTCTACCACTACCTGTGGTGACTCCACACTCAACTCTAGGTCCTTTGATATTAACAATTGTTACCCATTCATCCAATGATGCAACAACATGGTCATAGATATGGTTCACATTGTGGTAACTTTTTCCTTTACCATTTTTGTTTCCTTCATTGTAATCCAACATTTGATTCGTGTATATTTTGAGATCTTGATTCCTTGTTGGTTTTTCAATGGTTATAAATTTATCATCAATGAGATCTTGGATTATATTTTTGAGTCTCATACAACTAGCTGTTGTGTGTCCCTTTATTTTGTGAAAGTCTCAAAGGTGCTTCTCGTTATACCATGGTGGTTTAACTTGAGGCTCTTGGTAATTTTCATAAATAGGGAGCGTGATGAGATTTGCTTGTACTAGCTGTTGCATGAAAGATTCAATGGGTTCCCCAAGTGGTGTATATTTTCATTTTGGGGGATATTTTTTCTTTGGGGTTGGTCCCCCTTGAGCATTTATGTTGTTGACAGTTTGATTGTTGGGTTGTTTTGATGATGGTTTGGTTTGTGGGGTGTTTTGTGTGTTGATTTGTGGTTGTGGGTATGTTTTTTGTGTATTCTTCCTTGGGACACTAATAACAACCTTGGCATCAATGACACCATCATTGGTAACATTCTTTTTCTTGGCCCACGTGCGAGGTTTGTCATTGTAACTACTCAATGGTTGATTGTATTGGTACACAGGTGTGCCCGCTTGTACTATAAGGTCCCTTTTGATGTTGAGAGTTTTGGGGATTAGTTGATATAAATGTCCCAATTTGTTGTTCCTCTGGCATAGATCATTTTCTCTTGCTAGCTCTAGATCTCCATCATTGTAAGAAGGCTGAAAATTTCTCCCCCTTAGCTTATTTGAGGCTAGATAGTTCTTCCAGGCTCAATTCCATGTATAGGTTGAAAGAGTAGTTTTCGATGAATAAATCCACAATTTCATGGAAATTTTTGATTTTGGGAGGTAAGCGAGAGAACCATTCCATTATGGGACCAGCCAGCTTCGAGAGAAAAGTTGCATAAGATAAGAATCATCATACGCTACCTCCATGCAATGTATGTGAAACTCCTTGATGTGGTCCTTAAGATTTCCCTTCCCATGATATTTGTCAAATTTTGGTATCTCAAATCCTCGTTGGAATGGAACCATGGCAATGTTTCTATCAAACAGATAGGGGCACAAATTTCCCTATGTGTGTGATTTTTTCACTTTTTCAGATTGGATGTCCTATAGCTGTTGTGAGAGAAATTTGACCTGTGTGGAGAGGTCATTTTGTGGATCCGATGGTGGGATGTGCATGTTTTTTAGATTGTATGTTTTGTTGAGAGAAGGATGGGGTGGCTTGTGTTCAAGAATTTTTTCTACTTGTTCATGAAAGGTTGCTAGAAGTTTTGTTGTGTGAGAAATGCTTATTGGTATTCCTATTGTTGTTGCTGCACCAAATGCTTGTTGTTGGGCTTATTGATGTTGTTGTTGTTGTTGAGCCAATAGCGCTTGATATTGGGCCTGATGTTATGCTGCTTGTTGTTGTTGTGCTATCAATGCTTATTGTTGTGTGTGCTATTGTAAGGCTTGTTGATAGGCATGTTGTTGTAACAAGGCTTGCACTTGTGCTTGTTGCACTTGGTATTGAGCTTGTGATTGGGCTTGAGCTTGAGCTTGAGCTTGGGCTTGTGCTTGTGCTTGTGCTTGTGCTTGTGCTTGTGCTTGTGCTTGTATTTGTTCTTGTTGTTGTGCCTGTTGTGTAGCTTGTTGCTGTTGTAGCAAATATTTCTCTAGCCCTTGTGCTTGAGCTTGTGCTTGGGATTGCGCTTGTTCTTGTGTTTGAGCCTATTGTGCTTGAGCTTGTTGAGATTGCAATTGTTGTAAGGAATTTTGGTAAGCTTGTTGTGGTTCTTGTAATGTGATACTATATTGATTTGCTGCATTTGGATTCGGTGGTGGAGATGGGGGATTTTGTGGGATGGTGTGAGATGGTGTGATGAGAGATTTTTGGGGTGGTTGTTGAGGTGTTTGTTTAGTGATGACAAGGGGCTATGTGGTGGTTCGTATGGTTGACATGCTTAGTCCTTGGGAGATCATGTTTTGGGGATTTTGAGGTGTTGTAGATGGTGTGATGATTGGTTGAGAAATTTTGATTGGTGTCACTTGGTGTTGTGATATCGGTGGCACGTTCAAAGGATTTGGTATGATAAATGTGCTGATTTTATTTGTGCTTGTTGGATTGATTTGATTTGATTAGTTTTGGATTAATGTGTTGGATGAAGGGATTGGCCCTATATCTTGAATGGGCATGGATGATGATATCAAGATAGGGAATGGTGGGAAGATTTCATATGTGTTCCCTTGTAGAAGTGAGGATGAAGCATTGAAAGTGCCCACTTGTCCAAATAAATCCACTTGTCCTTGTGAGGTGTTAGGATTGTAGCCTTGCATATCAATGGAAAGTGGTTGAATTATTCATATCATTGAATATGAGTGAAACATATGGTTGCTTGGGGTCTTGTGGGATGGTGTTAGGCATACCCAATACTGTATTGGATTCCAAATTTTGGTTGTTGACAAGTGGATTCCCTTGAAGGGCTTGGAGTAGTGAGCATCCCTTGGTGATCATTGGTTGACTTGGGGAGTGATATGATGTTGGTTGTATGATTGGTTGGATGATTCTTAGGAATGAGGGTGTGAATGATGTTTGTGGCATGTTCCCAAAATGTTGTTCAAAAATAGTGCTCACATAAAAATCGGAAGGGAGTTTAGCCCATTCTTTTGCCAATGCCAACATGTATTATGTGGGATTTAGCCTCATGACTGTGTTGACAAGATTGTGTGTTTCAAGATTTTGAACTAATTCCAGTATTTCATCTTGGGACATCTCTTGGAAGTTGTTGGTGACATCCTCCACTTGGAAACCTCCCTCTTGAGGATCTTTTGGTAGTTGAGGGGGATTAAGTGGAGGGTCAATAGATTCGATAGGGTTGAATTCCGATGTAGTATGAATTAAATCACTTGAGGTTGATGTTTCTTTGTTTTTCTCCATGATCTTCTTGTGTTGTGACCATGTTTGGACCATAAAATTTGGATCAAATTTTAGGAATATGGGAGGTAAACCTCTAACTCCTTTTGTTGATCTAAACTTTAGGTACAAAAAGAAAATCTAAGATGTCTAAGGATCAAATGATGATGATTTGAATGATGAGGGGTGTGTGATATGGATGTTTGAAATTTTGAGAAATTTTGATAAATACTAGACCTTAGGATTTTGGTTTTTGATTGATTTTGATTTGGATAATGGACTTGTAGATCCCAAGATGTTAGATGTGGTCTTGGGGTAAACTTGTCCAAAAGGGGTGCTAATTTGACTAAATGTGTGAGAAAGGATTCATTCCCACACACCTAGAAAAACAAGGTGATTTTGATTTTGATTTAAGGATTTACCAAAAGTCTAGTATAGATGATTTTTACAAAGTTCTAAAAGTTGTTTGTGAGATGGGTTTGATAAAATTTTGTGACAAATGGAAATGTTGGTTTGATCGTAGATGAACCTGGAAAGACTTTGTTTACAAGACCAAGATGTTGAAGAACATGCTAGACCTCTAAAGTGTTTCAAAAATCATAGGGTTCATATTGAGAATATTGTAGACACCTAAAAATGTCTCAATGGATTACATTGGCTAACTAACACCATTTCATTCTCAAAACCATCCTCTTTTCGCTTGTTTAATTAAATAAGCCTAATTATTTAATTAAATGCCTCATTTTCACCTATTAATCTAATTGACCTAATTGGGTTAATTCACCCCCTCTCACACTGAAATTTTGTTTGATTTAATTAAATAATGCAAATTATTTAATTTTAACCCTAAGTCCTCTTGTTTAATTAAATAACCTAAAATATTTAATTAAATATCATATTTGCATCTCCTTTTCATTAAATAAATCAATAATTTAATGAATATCCTCACATTCGTCATTTTTCACATTCAAATTTAGTTTTAATTAACTAAATTGCTAATTTCCTGCTCATCCACTTGCATAGGGAATATTTCAAAGGAATATTCTTATTTTCCGCAAAAAAGGTAATGATTACTTCAAACAAACTTTGAAACAACTTTTTAAAGTTGTTTCAAAGTGTGTTTTTTTGCATGATTGTGAGCCCTTGATCTTTTCTTGATCCATGTGATCTTTGATTCTCATCCATTGATGAGAATCCTTGATCCATGTTTCATCCTCCTTTCATTTGTGACCATTGATAGATCAAATCAATCTCATCCATTTATTTTGCATTTGATCTCCATTAAATAAATTATTTAATGAATATAATATAATTCCCCTAATTTGCATAATTGAAACTTTGTTTTAATTATCAAATTACTAATTCTTCCACTTGCAAAGGAATATTCTAAGAGAATATTCCCATGGAATATTCCTTCCCCTTTTGCACAATTAAACTTTGTTTTAAATTGAAAATTATCATTTTTTCCTCACCCATGAGAATATTCCAAAGAATATGATGTAGAGTGAGCAAGGAAGTACACCAATCTTAGATGGCAGAGGTTCTCTTATGATTGCTTCTCTCAAACACTCTTATCAATACACCACCAAATCACTATCCCTCTATAATGAAAACTCAACTCACCAAGGGTCTTTGAATCTCAGACTACTGAGAGGCTTATAAATACTTGGAACATGCTCTAACAGACCAAAATCAAAACACCATAACCTGATTAGCACTTAGGAAACCCCATGAGTTCATTTCTCATACTATTAGGCCTCTCTACCCTCAATTGCTTGTAGCACTACCCGGTAGGACATTCTAATTAAATTTCACCCACAAGCTTGTATTAGGTGCAAACTAATGCTTTTAGGAAACCATAATATGCCTCTAGAAGACCTCAAAGTTTTACTTCTTGACAGTGGATGGAAAAGCAACTAGGGGCCAATCTATTGCTATCCCCAAGAGGCCTAATTGATTGAACTTGATTGGTTTTTAGTTACCTAGGCTCTCCCCTTCTCCCCAAAGCCTTGTTCCAAAATCCTACAGGCTACTTACAACCATTCCTAAGTGCCACCTTGAAGAAAATATCTCAAAACAAGCAAAACTCAGACTTTTGTTTTACAAGCTAGGCCTGTCACATGAAGATGCCAGACCTAGATCAGTTTGTAATCTCCTCCACACAATAGGCCATTTTCCATAATGTTGAAAAAGTGAAAATATAAATAAATACCTTCCATCCCACAAATAATTAGCAACTTTACATCATGGGAGTGGAGGATAGAGGCATTTTTTGGCCAAAACCCTAGTTTTGAGGGTTTCTTGACCAACTGCTGCTAAAATGAAGATAACTCCTCTTATACCTAATGAAAATGCACCAAACCACCTTAAAATGAAAGATAACACTCTCCTCTTTCCAAAAATAATAGGGTTGAGCCCTTACAGATTGTATAGAGGCCATACTATGCAGGAAAACAAAGAATTTGTATGCAAAATTTCCAAAAAAAAGAGTGTATGTGCATTAGATCTCCAAAATTCTTGAACATCAACCAGGCCTCAACCAAAAGAGGCTTATTTCAAGCTTTCCCACACTTTCCCAATGTACAAAAAAAATTTGGATTAGGTGGATGTTGGAAACTAACCTTTTTCACTTAGACCCCTAATTGCCTAGTTAAGGCAATTGACTACTACTTCTCAAAAGCCCGATTGAAATGAGGCTTCAAAGGTGTATTCAAATGTATAAAAGAGACCAAAAACACTTCAAATTTCAAGGAAACTCCCCTCAAGGACTTGGGTACATCAAGGCACTTTTATTCTTTAGTTTGCCTAGATGAACCAAGCTTACATGGTGAGGAAGGAGGCCTTGTTCATACACCAAGACTTGAATCCAAATCCAAAACTTGTTTCAAGACATGAAAGATGGTTCTTGGAACCTTATTACATCTCAAACTTCCTGACAACAAAAAAGAAAACAAGCAATACCTCCAAGAGGCATGTGAATCCCAAGGTGCTCCTTCACCATGCACCCGGGGTGGAAGAGATCTCAAGTACCACTTGAGATTAGTTGTTGTAGAGTAGTACCATGCTGTTTGATATCCTCTTCACTCATCCAAGTTGCATGTTTAGGTGGAAGACCCTGCCACTTAACAAGATATTCATTATATACCTTTTTCCTTGTCCTTTTTATCTCTTTGGTGTCTAGGAAGGCTTCAAGCTTCAAGGGTTCAGATGGTGGAAGGTTCTGCACCCAATCTTCATCAGCTTCCACACCTGTACCTACAACCAAATATCCCTTAAAGGGGTACAAGTCAGCCACATTACAGATAGGAGAAATAGCCACTCTAGGAGGGAGTGCTATTTCATATGCATTTTTCCCAAACTTATGAAGTGTTTTGCATGGGCCTATTTTCTTCATGTGAAGCTTTGTGTATTTTCCTTTAGGCAACCTCTCCTTCTTCAAGTAGGAAAAAACCAGATCTCCCACCATATATTGCACATTCCTTCTCTTCAAATCTGCCCTTTCTTTGTATTGAATTCCACTCTTCTTGAAATTTTCCTTCACTTGATCATGAATAGACTTCATTGCCATAGAAAACTCGTCACCTTCAACACCTCTTTTCTCTACTCCTTTCAGATCTCTCAACTCAAAGATACCTCTAGGATTCATTCCATACACTACCTCAAAGGGACTTTTACCTATACTTATGTTGATAGAATCATTATATGCATACTTTGCTTGAGGAAACACTAAATTCCATTGCACACCATGTTCCTTTGTCAAACATCTCAAGAGATTACCAAGTGACCTGTTAACCACCTCTGTTTTCCCATCTGTTTGAGGATGGTAGGCTGAACTATACTGCAAATTAGTCCCCAAATTTCTCCACAAGGTCCTCCAAAAATGACCTATGAACTTAGAGTCCCTATCATATACAATAATCATAGGAATGCCATGCATTCTCACAATCTCTTTGAAAAATAGACCTAAAATGTTAGAGGCATCACTAGTGCACCTACAAGGAATAAAATGTGCCATTTTTTTGAATCTATGCTCTCCCAGGGTCTATTTGTGATTGGTAAAGGTTGGTAAAGACTAGCATTGGAGGTAGTACCTTTTTCTCTTTGGCATATTGTACAAGATTCCACAAACCTTCTCACATCCATCTGCATTTTGGGCCAAAAATAGAATCTTCTCACTTTCTCCAAGGTTTTGTCAAGCCCAAAGTGTCCTCCAAGACTCCCACTATGCTTTTCTCTAATGATGTTCTCCCTCATAGAACACTTGGGGATGCACAATTGAGCCCCTTTAAACAATAGCCCATCTTGCAACACATAATCAACAAAATCACTGTGAAAAGCATCTAAAAATTGATTGTAAACATCAAAAGCAACCTTGAAATCTTCATCCTCTTGATACATACCTTTGAGAGCTTCTATGCCCACACTTTGTAACTGAATTTCTTGAACGATCATGACCCTTCTAGTAAGGGCATTTGCAACTTTATTGGCCTGCCCCTTCTTATGTTTTATGGAGAAAGCGTATGCTTGTAGGTATTCAACCCACTTCATGTGCCTTTGGTTCAATTTTTCCTGCCCATTCAAAAAACTAAGAGCATGATTATCAGTAAACACAATAAACTCCCTTGGTAACAAGTAGTGCCTCCATTTCTTTAAGGCTTGGACCATAGCATATAGTTCAAGATCATAAGAAGAGTATTTTCTCTTTTCCTCATTTAGTTTTTCAATAAAAAATGCAATTGGTTTGCCTTCTTGGCTTAAAACAACACCTATTGGTTGATTGCTTGCATCACATTCTATAGTAAAAACTTTATTAAAATCAGGAAGGGCAAGGATAGGTTATTGTGATACCTTTCTTTTCAAGTACTCAAACCTTTCATTTGCTTCATTGGTCCAATTGAACTTACTCTTCTTTGCTCATTTGATGGTATCAATGATGGGTGCACAAATTTGGCTAAAGTTCTTGATGAACTTCCTGCAAAAGATTGCAAGGCCATGGAAACTCCTCACATCTCCTACTAATTTAGGTGGTGGCCAATTTAGAATAGCCTCAACTTTTGATGGATCCATCTTCAAACTGCCCTTTGATATGACAAACCCAAGGTAGACCAATTATTCTTTCATGAAATCACACTTTTTCATGTTGATCAACAACTTTTCTTCATGTAGCCTCCTTAGGACTTGCTAAAAACAAGAATGCCACCCAAATAAACCACAACACATTTTCCAATAAAGGGTTTTAGTACCTCATTCATTAATCTCATAAATGTACTAGGGGAATTGGACAAGCCAAAAGGCATCACCATCCATTCATAGAGACCCTCATTAGTCTTGAAGGCTGTCTTCCATTCATCCCCTTCATGAATCCTGATTTGATGGTACCCACTCTTTAGATCAATTTTTGAAAAATAGCAAGCCCCACCTAGGCAATCCATAAGATCTTCCATCCTTGGCATAGGAAACCTATATCTAATGGTTATCCTATTTATGGCTCTTGAATCAATACATAACCTCCATTTACCATCCTTCCTAGGGGCCAACATGGTTGGAACAACACAAGGGCTCAAACTCTTCCTCACTAGGCCCTTATCCAATAGTTCTTGCACTTGTTTTGCTATCTCTTCATTTTGGGTTGGTGTCATTTTGTAAGCAGCCTTATTGGGTAATGTGGAAACTGGTATCAGGTCAATATGGTGAGTGATATCTCTGATTGGAGGCAGGGAACTAGGCAATTCATCCACCACTATCTCCTTATACTTCTCCAACAAGGGTAGGACTTCACTGGGAATTGGTTCTTCTTTGTTTGCAGTGAAAAAAAACCTGCACTTAGGCTTAACAACCAGGGAAAATCATATACCTCCCTCTTCCTTCAAGGTTTGCAAGAACTCCTTTTCCCCTACCACCATAATACTAGACCCAATTTTCTTATCTACTCCCTCATCTGTTAAGGGATTCATGGTGAAAATCTGCCCATCTTTATTGATTGTATATGTATTTTTCTGCCCATCATGTTGGGCTTGCCTATCATATTGCCATGGGTGTCCTAAGAGTAGATGCCAAGCATCCATGGGAGTGACATCACACAAAATTATGTCCCTATACTCCCCAATTTTAAAATCTACCCAAACTTTCTCATTAACAAGCATGTGTTGCTCCCTATTCAACCATGACACCTTATATGGGGTAGGGTGAGGAACCTTTTTCAATTTTAACTTTTCAACCATTTCAAGAGACACTAAATTATCAGTGGATCTTGAGTATACAATTACCTTGCATACTTTACCATGAGATTTGCATGTAGTCCTAAATAAGGACTTCCTCTGTGGTGGCTCCTTGGCACTTGGCACCTTGAGAAGTGTTCTTCTCATCATCAAGCTCTCTCCAAATTCAGGATCAACAGGCCTAGAAGGTGAATTTGCACTTTGTGCATCCTCCTCTTGTACCAATTGGTTCCTCCTACCTGCACCTTGAGAGGTTGAAGCTTGCTTTTCAGGACACTTGAAAGATGGGTGCCCAAACTGGGTACATGTGTAGCACCTTCTAGAAAATGAATTGGAGCCTCTTCCATTAGACCTCCTACCTCTGAATCCTCCTCTAGAATCTTGAATTTGTTCCTCTTTTCCACTTGACTCCCCTTGTTTCATTTGTGATTGGTTTCAACCACCAAAATTTCCTCTTCCTTTGGAGTTTCTACCTCTACCCCTTCCTTGCTGCTCTTGTTTCCTCAACTTTTCTTCTGCATTACATGCCACTTGAAAGCATTGTTCTACTATTTTAGGAGTGACTAGAATCATCTCATATTGAATTGCAAATCTTAGGCCATTCAAATATCTAGCGACCTTCTTTTTCTCACTCTCATGTGAAGTTTATGAAACTATTCAGTGTAGATTGCCATGTCCATTTCCTTTTGCTTCAGGTTTTGTAGCTTCCTTAATACTTGCACTTCATGATCTGCAGGAAGAAATTGCATCTTCAATCTACTCACCATTCTGTCCCATGAAGTAATCATGTTCTTTCCTTCTTTCACTCTTTCTCCTTGGTGATAATTCCACCAAGTCAAGGCAGCCCCATTCAATTTGGTCTTTGCAAATTTAACCTTCTTATCTTCTACCATCTCCTTATATTCAAAGTAGTTTTTTAAGGCATCTACCCATTATAGGAGTGCCTCAACATTCATCTTTCCCCCATACATAGGGATGTCTATCTTTACCTTGGTGGCTTATGCTCTTATTGTCTTCAAGGCTCTAATGAACCTTCTCTCTTCAGGAGGGATCTACTCTTCAGGGTTGGTATAATCTCCACCCTCTATCTTTTCTTCTGAGTTACTCTCTTCCTCAACATTCCCCTTCTTTCTAAGGCCTCTATCATATCTCTTAAGGCCTTCTTTTGCCTTGTAACCACCATAGACCCACCTTTAGGAGGCATTGTTTTCTTCAAGCACCTCAACACACAATTCTTCTTTACTCTTACATAGTCATACCTTGCTCTAATACCACTTTGATGCAGAGTGAGTAGGGAAGTACACCAATCTCAAATGGTAGAGGTTCTCTTATGAATTCTTCTCTTAAATACTCTTATCAATACACCACCAAATCACTATCCCTCTATAAGGAAAACTCAACTCACCAAGGGTCTTTGAATCTTAGACTACTTAGAGGCTTATAACCACTTGGAACATGCTCTAATAGACTAAAATCAAAACACCATAACACTTAGGAAACCCCATGAGTTCATTTCTCATACTATTAGGCCTCTCTACCCTCAATTACTTGTGGCACTGCCCGGTAGGACAGTCTAATTAAATTTCACCCACAAGAATATATCAAGTGGAAAATACTACTTTTAGGAAACCATAATGTGCCTCTACAAGACCTCAAAGTTTTACTTCTTGATAGTGGATGGAAAAGAAACCATGGGCCAATCTATCGTTGTCCCCAAGAGGCCTAATTGATTGAACTTGACTAGCTTTTAGTTACCTAGGCTCTCCCCTTCTCCCCAAATCCTTGTTCCAAAATCCTATAGGCTAATTGCAACCATTCCAACAATTCCTAAGTGCCACCTTGAACAAAATCTCTCAAAACAAGCAAAACTCAGACTTTTGCTTTATAAGCTAGGCCTATCACATGAAGATGCCAGACCTAGATGAGTTTGTAATCTCCTCCACACAATAGGACATTCTCTAGAACCTTAAAAAAATAAAAAATAGACATAAATACCTTCCATCCCACAAAGAATTAGAAACTTTAAACTATGGGAGGGGAGGATAGAGGCATTTTTTGGCCAGAACCCTAGTTTTGAGGGTTTCTTGACCTGCTTCTACTAAAATGAAGATAACTCCTCTTATACCTTATGAAAATTCACCAAACCACCTTCAAATGAAAGCTAACAGTCTCCTCTTTCCAACCATAATAGGGTTGAGCCCATACAGATCATACAAAGGCCATAATATGCAAGAAAACAAAGAATTTGTATGCAGAATTTCCAGAAAATAGAGTGTATGTGCATTAGATCTCCAAAATTCTTGAACATCAACCATGCCTCGACCAAAAGAGGCTTATTTCAAGCTTTCCCACACATGCTCAATGTCCTCCAATATAAATTTGGATTAGGTGGATGTTGGAAACTAACCTTTTCCACTTAGACCCCTAATTGCTTAGTTAAGGCAATTGACTACTACTTCTCAAAAGCCCGATTGAAATGAGGCTTCAAAGGTGTATTCAAATGTATAAAAGACACCACAAACACTTCAAATTTCAAGGAAACTCCCCTCAAGGACCTGGGTACATCAAGTAATTTTGATTCTATAGTTTTCCTAGATGAACCAAGGTTACATGGTGAGGAAGGAGGCCTTGTTCATACAACAAGACTTGACTCCAAATCCAAAACTTGTTACAAGACATGAAAGATGGTTCTTGTAACCTTATTACATCTCAAAATTTTTGAAAAAAAACAATGAAAACAAGAAATACCTCCAAGAGGCATGGGAATACCAAGGTGCTCCTGCACCTGAATATTCTCTCCAATCATTTGAAAAAGAGATATTATCACTTGGCTTCTTGAGCAAGCTAAACTTGTGACTTCTTGAGCAAGTTACCTTGTGACCTGTGTGTAGGTAAAAAATGTGTTTGTTTGGAACAAATGAGAAACCTTGATTGAATATCATCTTGTATTCTCACCTGTTGATGAGAATCCATGATCCATGCCTCTTCTTCCTTTCATCCTTGACCGTTCATTGATCTTTTTTATCTCAACCCTTCATTTCTCATTTTCTTTCCTATAAATAGAACACTATTTGGAGACAAATGGATCCATCTTTCAATTGCAAACTTATGCTGTTGAATTCACTCACACTCACACTCATAATTTACTCAAATTTACTATATTTTTGTTGTATAGTAACTTTAAGCTTCCATTAATGGCTTCCATGATAACATAGATGCATAAATTTAGCTTATTTGTTAATTAGGATTTTAATATTTTTAAGATTGCATACATTTAGAGTAGATTTGAATACACCCATATCAATCATCTTAGCATAAATCATGTTAAAATAGCTTGCACCATATTTATTTAGCTTTAAATCATGTTTTCATACACATCTATCAATGGTTTTATCAGTTTTCTTTAATAAAATTAATTGAAACAAGCCCATTATCCAAGAGATTGGGAAAGGGTCGCCATTCCACATCAATGCGACACCACTCCCCCAATAGGATAAGTTTCAATGTCTTAGATTAGATGCTTTTTAAGCTTTCATGATTTATAATGTTAGTTTTAATGGCTTTTTTGTCTTTGTTTACAGTGAATGATCTTATTGGGATTAATGCTTAGTGGGTTAAATATGCCTTGAATTCGTATGGATCAGGTGTAGTTAACCTATACTAATGTCATTGGTCACACATAGATGTCTAGATTGTTGAGTGTAATAAATCTATAAAACCTTGTTACCTTCTTGCTTATCTCATGGTATTGTCTTAGGTTGCACTTTCTAATGTATATTCTGATAGCCTTTTGAGTATGAATCCTAAACTTGAAGTGATGGTATATAGACTTTTATTTTGGAATCTTGATTTTATGGGAAATCATGAGAACAAACACATATGTGGGGTTCAATTTCCTTTTATCTTGATTAAATGGATTCTTTTTACCAAATCAACACATCTTGTTTAAATTCCAAACTAAATGTCTATGTCTTGGCCCCTTTTCATTCCAAAAGGTCCATTATGTGAAAATCAAAGAGTCAAAGCCATAGTTTCCCTAGGTTGACTTTGAGAAGAGTAAATTGAGATATGAGCCCAAATATTTAGAAGCCTCAAGGATAAAATCCCTAGGGACAAGCAATAATAATTGGACCCTTCAAAGTTATTCACTCTTTCCAAAGGGTTTGAAATTTTGATGATTTGTTAAATGTTTGTTTCAATTTTTCAGATCCAAGCAATGTGTTTGATTGACTCACAAATTGTACAATCCTAGGCTTCAAAGATACTACTTGTTGAGTCTGCACTCAAATTTTTCCAAACACTAAGACAAAGCAAATAGTTTGAGATTTGGCGACAATCACTCCCCTCCACGACACACACTTCTCGGGACCACCGAATCTCAAAATCTTGAAGATCTGGAGATCCTACAGATTTTTTTGTTTCTACTTTGAATAGTACAAATGTGGAGTGACTTTAGAATGATCGTTCCTGCACTAGCAAGCATAAAGATTTTTGGTCACTAAAAAAATTGGTTCTTAGTTCAGATACTTAGGGACATGGCACGTTGCGAGCATCCAACAAACCACTAAAGGCTTTAAGCAATCCTACTAGGGGCTCTTATACTTTTTACGGTAGTACCCCATTCTGGATGACACTATATGGCTAAGGCCTACATACCATGAGGACTTGACAATTTAGTCTTATCCATTTATTTATCGGCCCGAGTGAAAAATTGGTTGGATTCACCTTCGAGTTGTTCTTCGATGTGGTCTCTAAGTGTGAATTATTTTTAAGCACCAAAGCTAAGGTGAATTTTTCTTGTTCAATTTTAGCCCACAAAGCAATGTCTACTAAGTTCCTATTGTTCGAATTTTGTATCCAACTTTGAAAAACTTCCTGAGTTGATGGTTAATTTTAAGCCCAAATTAATGCTAGTTGGTCCTAAAGTAGAAAATGAAAAGAAGAATTGGTAAGCATAAGCTATTACAATGAGCATTAAAAAATGCTTTTGTTTTTCCAAATTGATTTTCCTCCGTAATTTGCAAAGGCGACACTGGGCAACAAAGATGATGCTCTATGGGGTGAAAAAGGTGACACTGAAAATAGAAATGGTGCTTTGGTGAAATGCAAAGGCGGTGCTCTACATCAAATAGAGATAAAAAAATGCAATACTGTAGGAACAAAGGTGAGGCAGAAGCAAAGGCGATGGTCTTTCAAAAAGAAGAATTTTAGCAAAAAAGTTGAGCAGACAAAAGTGACCTTATTGCAAAGGTGACATGATAGAAACCCGTGAATGTGACGTGATGTGACAAATATGTCATTGAAGATAAAGGTGGGGCTTTGCGAGAAATAAAGGCGATGTTGTATGTGAAAGCGGTGCTGAATGAAGCAAAGGCGATGTCGCCCTGCTATAGCTGCAAAAATGTCAATTTGAAGTGAAATTTGTCAAAATAAAAAGGCTAGCCCTCCTAGCACTAAATGTGAACACCAAATCTTTAATTTGCTAACACAAGACAAAAAAACAATAGTTAATCATGTTAGAATAAAAAATCTAGCATTCCCTATGAGATTCTTAGCTAAATGAATATGAAAAACATGAAAACGAAAGCATAAACAAACTAAAGATAACATGTAATAAACTTAAAAACAACTAAACCTTCATCCCATAGGGGGATTGGTAATCCTTTGATGTGGAAAGAATCCCTTTTCTAATCCCTTTGGTAAGCTCCAATGATTTAGTTGATTCCAAGTACCTAAGATGATGAAACAAGCTCAAATGTGATGAAAATGGCGAATACTATGAGTGAAAATGCCTATAGTGAGGATGCTTCAAGTTGTGGATCCATATTGTGTAGAGGAAGCCTCTAGTTATAGGACTCAAGGGTTGAAGAATGAGAGAAATTGGTGAATGTGGGATAAAAAGGGAGCCAATAGGAATGTGAATTGTCACAATTCAATTGGATGAGGGTGGAGCACATTTTGGGGAATGTGTAGAGTAAAGGAGATGTAAGAGGAATAAATGAGAATGTTTGAGGATGTAAGAGAATGTTGTTGAGAGTGTAAGAGGAGTAAATGGATGTAAGAGGTATTTATGAATGTGTAAGAGGTTATTTAAAACCTTTGGAGGGAAATTGAATTAGGAGGTAGTTGAGAGGAATATTCCTAGGAATATGCCATTGTGAGGATAAATAGGGTAATTAGATAATTAAAAGAAATGAATTTCATGTGCAACCTGGTTAGTTGACCATGGGTTGATTTAACTCTTGAGTTAAAGGCTAGAGGATTTTTTAAAGATGATTAAAAGGTGATTTAGAGTTACTTAATTTAGAATTAATTAACTTGGATGGGTTAGGCGATTGTGAGATTTGATTAAAATAAATTGATTTATTTAATCAAATGAGAGGACTTAGGGGGATTTAATTAAATGATTGGATTTAATTAAATATGATGAACATTAGTCAAAATAAAGGTGAATTAATCTAATAAATTTAATTATTTGATTAATAGTAGAAATTGGCAAATTTAACTAAATAATGTTGATTAATTAATTAATTGGTTAGTTGAAAGTGATTTAGGAGGAAATGATGTTAATGTATCAGAATCAAATGCATAATATCAATCAAGTTTATTTAAGTGTCTACAAGGACAAAAAACACCATGGTATGATATAGAACAAGGTGTGCAAGGTCATCTATTTGCAAAATAGACAATCACAGACAAGGAATGTCCTGACTCATACTAAGAGAAAAGTTGCTCCAATATTTTTGTCAAGACAAATTGTAAACAACAATCAAAGAAAAGATGGGTCATGAGACATCATCGCTCCTCTAAATCCTTCTTGGGAAATCCTTGAGGTAGCTAGTAACATGATCCAAAAGACAAGTTGAAAAGATAAGAAAAAATAAACCAACAAAGTCAACAACCATTCAGAGTGTTTTCTAGGAATTGTTTTGCAATAAGTGTTTGCCAATATTTGACTGTGAGTGATGGGTTGATTGTTTTGACAAGGCCTAGTTTCAGGAGGAGAAACATGTATAAGACATCAAGTTTGGTTTCGATCATGTGACCACCTATATAAGGAAAATGAAAAAGTTTGAATGACAATGCCTATTTTCAGGAAGGACACATCTTGTATAAGACATAGTTTAAATTGTCTTAATGTTGGTTTGATATTTTCCTAATTTGACAACTTGACTGATTGTACTTGAAGACGTGTTGACTAGTTTTCCTTGTTGTTTCCTAACTTTTGTGTTGAAGTTTTTGATGATTGTTTGTGTCTGATGACAATGTCTAACTTATTGTGACTAACCCAATAAACCTTAAAGGACTAACCTAGATGGCCTCAGGGGCTCATTGATTGATGGCCTTAACTAAATTATACATGTAGATACCTTATAGTTTGACATGACTTGACTTTTTTTATTGACAAAGAACTAAATCATGATTTGATATTTATTTGAAAAAACTAAAAGGACTGACCTAATGCCTTAGGGGTAAATCGACAAATGGCCTTGCTACGTGATGTCATAGAGGCAACATAGTTCGATAGGAATTGGAATGATGTGAATAAATTTGACTCTATTTTTGGGTTTTGAAACTATTTAGATGTTTTTGAATTTTGACAAGTTTTGATTTTTTTCTCTTTTTGAGGTTTTATGATTTTTTTGTCTTTTTCGAAATATTTGATGTTTCTGTATTTTTGAGGTTTTGTGATTTTTTGTCTTTTTGGGAATATTTGACCTCCAATGTCAAGGTGGGAATCCCATGAAAATGAAAGAAAAGTATTTTCCCCTAGTTGGGTATAAGACCAATTTATTAAGGGTGGGATGAGATAGGTGTTATGGTGCATAATGCCAATCATTATTTTGGAAGATGCAAAGATAATGGAGGAAAAATTTATTATGAATTAAGGGTGACTATAAGGATTGTAAAAAATGGATATGAAAGATACCCACAAGAAAGGGAGCAAGCATGTACAAGAATCTAAGGACAAACATGATCTTGCCACTAGTCAAGCTGAAAACCAATTGGTAGGTGATGATGATGATGAAGAAGTTGTTTGATGTGGGAAGTGATGGAACCCATAAAATGATTTGTGTTCCATCTCTAAATTTTGTAGAATTTTGTTAATCCAATATCTTTTGACTTATGGTTTCATTTGTTATCATGGCTTTAGGGTTTTGTGTTGTTAGAGCCTTCTTAAAAACCATTATGACTATCACCCTTTGAGATGATATAATATATCATTGAATTTCTTGGCCCATTCTTGGTCATGTTGAAAACAACCTAAGTCATTAAAATTCGTTGAGTAACTAGCCCCTTATGGTTAGGAATCTCTTGCACCCATCGTTGAACTTTTTCACGTGCCTAGGTCCTCAAAATTTTCTTTATTTTATAAAGTTTAGTTATTGGCCTTGTTTGGAATTTACATCCTTTTCTTAAATGTTGAAAAGTATTTTGAGTCCTTATCATGCATTGTCCTAGGACACCTCCTCTCTTAAAACATCTTAATTACGCGTACAATTTTCAATTACTTAAGTGATCGCTCATTGCTGAAGTTACTTTTGTTGTCGAGTTCATTATCACAATGAGAAACGGGCCTTTGTTTTCTCTTTGTATCACATATCACTGAAATTTGCTACCCTCTGTGATTGATTATTGTGACAAGTGATATGGTTGCGGGCCTAGTGTATCACCTATCGCTGAAATATTTCAACTTCTTATTTCTTTTCAGTGATGAGTGATGGGTATTATCGTGTCTTTGTTTTGCACCATCGCAAAAGTGTTTCATGACTTTTCTCAATTTCTATGATGGGTGAAGGAAATGAATTGAAGGGGAGTGGTGTGATTGGGCAATGTGTCTGAATTTGGTGTTGTTGCTAAGTTTACTCATCGCCGAAAGCACCCTCAGCTTCAGATCAGTTACAACGATGAGCGATGGCTCGTGAACATATTATGGCATCGTCAGAAGGTTCTCCTCATCGAAAGACTTATGTAGTCTTGTTACCTTTCTATGACAAGTGATAAGGGGTATACCAAGGAATATTCCCTTCAGTGGGGTATTGTTGCTTGTCACCGAAGTTTGGAGGTGTTATAGGGACACTACTACGACAAGCGATGGAATGGATAATTAATATGGTGGTTTTTTAGGGTGTCATCATTGTTTCCAAGTAAAAATGAAAAGGAAAGTGGTGATGCTTAAGGAGCATCCTTGATTATGTTTTAAATAAAAAAAAATCAACAACCAGGATTCAAAGTTGAGTGGTTGATTGTTAGCTTGCTTATGCAAGCCTTTCTTGATCATTAATGGTTACATGCTCCAGTGCTCTATTTAATGAGGATTTCCTAAAGTATTATATCACCATTTACAATTTTCAAAGAGCCGAGTAATTACTTTGGAGCTAGAGAAGGAATGTTTGAGTCTGCAGCAAGTAATTGCAGAGGTAGTGAAAGTGGTTGTCCTGGGTAAGTGGGTATGCATACCTGCTCTGTTCTAAATTATGCATGAGTTGGCTCATGTGTTTTAATTTCCTAGGGTAATAAGAGTTTAATTACTTGCAATTTTAATTTGGGTTGGTTAGTATTGTGTGGGTTTGAGAGTTCTTTTCTACAAGTGAAGGTTTGTTGGTTCTTGTTTTGTGTCTTGTAAGAATGAGTAAGCCTAGTGAGTCCATCCAACTAGTCAGGAGGTCTAGGAGACTTAGTGTGCTTGAGTCCCAGGACAATGCACTTGAAACTGAACTTGGCACACCGGGAGCCCCTACAACACCAAAGGGCAAGAGTGCTTGTAATAAAACTAAGAAGGGTGGTTTCAGGAGCAATTACCCCTTGAGGAAAAAAATTGTTGGTCATGACCAGGGTGAGTCTGGTGGGAAATTGGCTAAGTCTTGTTGGAAGTAGAAGAATAAGTACCACAAGGCTTATGATTCTTATATCGGGAGGCACAACTCTCCCATGGAGGATTCAACTAGAGTTGTGAGTGATGAAGGAGATATTGACCTAGAGTATGACCATTACCTTCTTACTCTAGTGGTATGAGAAGATTCTAATGATGGAGGGGTAGTAGCTTCTACAGTTTTAGCAAGAACATGGAGCGGGCGTGCTTATTCTAATTCTGAAGAATTAGAGTAGCACCCTGGTTTTGTTTTTGTTTTTGATGACACCTCTACCATAGCGGTGGGTCCATATCTTTCGGCGAGCATATACTTTTTTTTCTTTGATACTGACGTGTAAACCTTTTTGGCTAGTGCAAAGGAGAGGTGTTGGACACCATTGCTTTGATGGAAAATATGCCTTTTCTTGTTAATATATAAGTTCTTGCCTTAGGTGTTGATGGGGAATCCTTTAATCAATGAGGATGAGTGATTTTGGTGTTGTTGTAACAACGAATGATTCATTTTGGAAGGTTGGTTGATCCTCTTCAATGAATGATATGGAGTTTTGTCTTTTGGTTTCCCCCCATTTCACAATGAGAAAATATAACCTTCTCGGGAATCTTTGAAACTGAAATGAAATTAAGTGTCAAACGAGAATGTGGCTGAAATGGTAATTTGGCTTGAAGCTTGTTGCTCCCATGTTCTATAAATGGGAATTCAGGGCCAGTTACTAAGATGTTGGTTGTTATGGAATTGATCACACTAAGGATTGTAAAGAATATGTTGAACATTTTAGTGTTAAGTCTTAGGTTCGATTATGCTAATATGCATATGTAGTCTTGATAGCAATATTGACAATATAGAACAAAATAATGCAAGTTCTGTACCATTTTCTCTCCTATGTACTGGTTTTGTAAACTATAAGTAATATAATCAAGGGTTATGTTACTTGTCTGTATTATTTTTTGATGGGTGTATGGTTTTATTCTTGCTTATTAATTCAAAGAGTTGATGTAAATGCTTGAATGAAGCTATAGGTTATGTTAAATCATGTACTAGGATGCTAGTAAGAAGTGATGGTTGGAATATAATGTTGAAGTACTGTAATGTTGTATTCTCAAGACTTTAAATAATGTCATGTGTGAAATTGCTATCAAATCATGTAAATGTTAGAATTGAATCCATTCCAAGGATGAGGCACTAATCTATGTGAGGTGATCATGCTACATTTTGTTGATTAATTTAGAAACAAACCATTTATTAAATCAAATTATCTAAAACATATTATTATGTTAAGTTTTACCATTCCCAGGCTCCAAATATTAACTGTTATTAAGAATCTGCCAACTCCTTTGATACATTCTATTTGTTGAGCCACCATATGAGAATTATCTATGTGTTGTGATTTTTATCATAAAATGACATATGAATATACATTAAACATTGTTAGGATCACCCTCCTAGGTTTCACATATCCTGAAGAGTAGAAGTAAGGGCCTAATAACCTTTACTTGTTTGTTGGCCAATCCTTGTCTTTACTTATCATTGGATTCTGGGAGATCCATAGGTAAATAGTGAGATTAGCTTTGGTTCTAAAAAAATAACAACAAATCATTGACTCTACTGGGGAACATACTTAGAAATTGGGTTGCAAATTGTCCTATCAAAGAGTCGAATGTTTTGCTAGTTCATATTCATCTTTCAAGTCTATTTGTGATATCAGTGAGTCAATCCTCATAAATGTTGCAAGAATTTTCTATGTTTCCCTTGAAACTCATGAGCTCTATTAATATCTACCATAATTCCATGAATATTTTCATAATTTCTTACTAAATGTGGGTGGCGACTCCGATATCTCTACACCAGTGTGTATTATTTGAGAAGATCTAGTAAGTGGAATGAAAATTGCTGAGAAAAGATGAGGCATACTTGAGCTCACATGATGAATTACCCTGAAGAGAAACTAGAGAGAAAATTTCAAAGGATTCCAGTATTATCTTGAGAGAATCCAAGAATTTACTGAATCTAAACATCTGGGTTAGATTTCGAGTACTTAAAACATGGAAAGCATTGTGTTGCAAAGGACATAAAGGATTTGTGTGAGATTCATATTTTGGAGAAGATTCAAAGTGAAATCAACCCTTGAAAGAGACTTCATCTTGTCAAAGTTTATTCCTCTGTAGAAGGAGGTGGCGACTCTATGCAAAGAACTTGATGAAATCATGATGAAGGCTTTAGATTTGCAAAGTTTTCCAGTATAAAGAATCATTAAAAGTAGCTGCAACATATCCAAGTATTTCCCTTGTTTTGGTTTTTAAGAAGCAATAAATTTGTGTGAAAACAATGTTGAGTGATTTGGAGACAATTTTGTTTCCCTATTTGTCACGTGCCTCGCACTCACAGAAGTTGCTTTTGGTTTTGTGTGGATTTGTTATATGATCTAATGTGTGTGGTAGAGTAATAATGAATATTATGGTGTTTTGGTGTGGTGATATATGAAAGTGTTTACTTAAATTATGAAAAGTTGAATAGTATTGAACGTGTTTTACTTTGAAGATGAAGCAAAATAGAGTAGAAATATATGAATTTATGTATTATATTGCTTGATTTATATCTTTATGTGATACTAATTCAGTTATTGTTGTGTGCCTAAGTGAACTTGAGATGCATGAGGTCAAATACCAAGGGTGTGATTAAGGAGAGGAGGTTAGCTTCTTGATAGGACAAAGCAGGATGTTCTCTCGATCACACACATGCACTTAGATTCATATAGATTGCATTTAGGAATGATAATTTTTGTATGAATGTTTGATTATTTGCAAATAATTAATGATTAGTCAAATTAAAAAAAAAATCATGATAAAGTAAAGGAATTAAATTTTAATTATAGTTAATTATAGATTTTGATTTAAATGCTTATGCATTCTATTCTTCTTTTAATTTGTGTTAATTTTTGAGTTAATAAGTTAACTAATAGTTAGAAGGGATTTATTTAATTATTGGGTAAGTATTTTCCAAAAAGGGGAATTTACATGCAATTAAATTAAAATGTTATTTTTATTCCATTTGAGCACAGGAAATGGAAAAGATAAGTTATCTTATTCTTATTTTAAAATCTAATATTTTCAAGATTAGGTTTGGAATAAAGAAAAAGAAAACTTTAAAAACAAAAGAGAGGTAACATAAAACCAACCTTTCTAGAAGTATTTGGGAATTGCTCTGCAAATTTACTTTCATGGATTTCAGATAGTATCTTGTTTTTGTTTTTAGTTCCAATAGATTAGAAAATAGAAGAAAAACAGAAAAGAAAGGAGAAGAGGAAAGCCTTGCGGGAAGGAAGTTTCAGAGAAAACAAGAGGAACAACTGACAAGGAGGCTTCTTTAGTTGTCAACAAATTATCCAGGTTCTTCTACAAAATTTTCTTTTATTGCATTACGCCTAAATAAGAGGAAAAAATTGTTGTGTGCAAAGAATTGTTTGAGAAATTTTTATGTTTGTTGTGTTTGTTGAGCCAAAATACTTCAATAAAGTTTTACTTTCTTCCAAAATTCTCTAAAAAATTTTAAAGACAATTTTGTTTTTCTTTGTATCTTATTCAGAAATATCATTCTTTTTGGATAAATTCTTTAATAAATCTTGTGCCAGATTGTTGATTATTATATATATATATATACATATACAATAATCTATGTGAGTATATTTATATAAACATATATATACATATGTTTAAGAATCTGAATTATTTTGGCATAAAACAAAATCGAATTTCTGAAGGGAACAACATTCAAATATTATTGAATTTGAATTATTATTTTTTTTAAATTATATTTCCATGGTAAAATGGGGGTTGGGATTTCTCCCCAGTAGTTCCCTCCCCATAAGGGAAGGGGTCGTCAGGGGACACGCCTCCATAGGTCGGCTTGTGGTAGAGGCACTGCCTCCACAAGTAGCTCCCCATATGGGGGCTACAAGCCTTGCTAAACCCCAGTGGGGTTACTTTCTTTTAACCTGATTTAGTCTTTAAAACTACTTTTCCTTGTAGACTTAAAAGGAGGAAATACCATACACGAAGTTTGTATATAGCTTCCACATCAGATATATATATATGTGTGTGTGTATATATGCTATATATATATACAATAATACATTGAACTATGAAATACATTTATTTTTCTCAGAAAGTTATTTTGTATAAAAGATTCTCGAGCCATAAATATACACATAATATACCTCTACATATGAAAATCTGAAAATGAGATATATACTTACTTGAAAATAATTTATATACATTTAAATGTAAAATATATAAATATACAAATATATGAAAATATATACATGTATGAATATCTGTCTACCACAATAAATATACACATGTAAATCTGGGCATTTATATGGACTTTTTTTTATAATAAAATCAAGCTGAAACCATACATATTGTCATAGACTTGGATTTTTCTAAATATAGGCACGAATGTATGTATATAAACATATTGAAAAATATATTTATATGAATGAATATTAATATGGGTTTTAACACTTAACATTTTAATCTCATACCTTCAATGGGAGATTAGTAGTCAAATCTAAGATACATAATTTTTGAGTCTAAATATGAATAGGTAAACTTTTGTGCTAGAATTATTCATTTCCTTTTTGTCCTATATGTTGACTTAGTATCCTTTGCATATATTTTTAGATATACCTCCATTAAAATATGTGGGAAATCTATGCATTCCATTCCATACTTATAAGGTTGATTAGTGTAGTTTCTTTCTAAATTTATATAAATTTGTTATTTTGGTCAAATTATTCAAATAAAAGTTAGAACTTGTGAATTCATACACGCTCTTTTCAAAAGACCAAACTTAGATCATTTTAAAGAATAGGAAATGAGTTACAAAACCAACTTGTGATCAATTTTTAACTTAAGTTAGTGCGTTAATATACAGTTATTTGTGAATCTTGTGTGAACTTTGTAATTGTTGAAATTCCTTTGAAGTTGAGATGTGTAAAATAGAATGAAAACTTAGATGGAAAATGTAATATTTATTGTTCTTTTGGGAAACTTCCAGGACAGGATGTCGAAGGTGGACCCACAGAGACGGTATTTTTACCATTTCTAAAACTATCAATTATTTATTTATGCTTGGCCAAGAACATGCACCATTCAAATAGATGGAATTTAAAAGCCTAGAATTAAATGTATATAGGTCTTTGCCACCTCCTGTTTGCAAGAAATATGTGATTCTCATGTTAGGAATGCATATAGGCATCAAGCTTGCATCGAGAGTTCCCTCCTGCTTTGTTGTTTCAGGTTGCTAGGCTCCTCATGTAGGGCCAGGGATTTCTTCGAGTTAGGAAGAAACCCAGGGAAGTCTTGTACTTCGTGGTTGGGCGGAAAAGGCGCCTTAATCACACTCTTGGCCCCAGCTTGAAAGAAGACCAGTGGTGTCACGACGGTTGACGTTCAGAGGTTCACATGCTATAAATGTATTCATGTATTAATTTTGAAAGGCTTGTAAATCCCACTTGTAAATGTAACTCTATTTGACATTTAGTATTGTAACATTGAAATAGATGTATTGGAATGAAAGATTTTAATGTAACATTGAAATAGATGTATTATTTGAAGTTAATGAATGAATGTATGGAAACTCATTGATATGCAAATGGAATTTACATATGTATCAGTGCAAGATCTTTGTTGTTGATGCAATTTACTTCTTTTGCATACATGAAATGAAATTTATTACTAATTTTCCTTTTGAGCACTTATGGGAAGATCTTGATCTATGCATCATTTACTTTTATTATACATGAAATGTAATGAGTTATGGAAAATTATGTGGTTAAATGAACATCATCTCTCAAGCGCTATAATCATTAGTGAATTGAGCACAAATAAAGGGAATGGTAGTGATTAATTTTCATACTTCTGAGATATAGTTTGAAGTTTCTATATTATGAGTAAGAAGTATGATGGTTATTAAAATCTTCCCATTAGAAAGATCTAAAAGAATAGATGTATTTAGGTTGTGCACTTTAAGGTCATGATTAAATCAAGGAGTAAGGCAATGAATGATGAACTGTGAAATTGATATTTGAGGTTTGTAAAGGGATAAAAGAAAATGTATCATTCCTCTGTATTTCCCTCTAGAATTTCAAGTGGAAACACGCAAGGCATGCAACCTTTGTCATGCCATCAAAAAAATTTCTATATTGGGAGGTATACACCATTGATATTTGAGGGTATTTAGGGTTTTCCAAACCTTGTTCCTGATAATGTTAGGGGGCATTTTGCAAAATTTATAGGGAAAAGTTCTGAATCAGCTTATAAGAATTTGCATACATTTATGGATTGGTGGGAGATTATGTGATAGATCATAAAGATGTGGTCATGAAATTCTTTGTTCAATCACTAAAGGAAGATGCTAGAGATTAGTTCTCATGTTTTCCAGTGTGTTCTATTTCTTCATGGGATGAATTCATAGTAGCATTTATAGAATAGTTTGGTGAGAGGATTAGTCTAAGCTTAGTAAGGAAAAAACTCATGGAAATTCAAAAGGATGAAAATGAGTTAGTCCTAGCTTTCAACCTCAGATTTGCGAAAGCAATAAGAGATATTCCTGAAAATATGAGACCAAGTGATGTAGAGTGTTTGATTGTATATTTGGGTGCATTTGATGAAGAAATGAGTTATTTGATGAGAGATAAGGAGCCCACAACATTGCATCATGCATATCAAATTTCCATGGACATTGAAAAAAATTTGAGATATTCGATGATGAAAGGGATATGGGTACGAGTGTAGGCTATTTTAGTACCTCTCTTGCAAGTGGATCATACATTAGAAATGATTGTCATGATAATGGTACTTCTACTATTTTTGTTTGTCCACCATCACCTAGTGCAACTAATGGTGAATTGCAAATTGAACATCAACAAAGCTTAAGCAATGCTGATCAAATGTCTTATTTTCAAAGACTATCTAGTATGAAAAGATATTAAGGAGAATCATCATATGACCTATTTACAAGATTTTTGGATTCCTTGTTGGAAATTACCAAGAAGTTCAGACTTAGGATTCAGTATGCATTGTCTTATTTTTTGAAATCTTTGAGCTAGAACTGAGTACTTTGCCACAATATTTGAAGCCTTAGGGTTTTGATCAAATGATTGATTGGATGAGAATTGCTAAGGAATCTAAGTGTGATCATGCACAAAGTGTGAGAACCCAAAATGTAAATAGTGGTTGTCCTATTGTAGAGAAGCATAATGCAGTGCAAGTAAGTAAGAAGGGTGTCTCATAGAATAGACATCTATCTCATGATATAGGTGAAGACAATGATTATAACTAGTTCAAAATTAGCCTCTGTGCAAGTCAATATACTGGTGACAAGGAAGAAGATACATTTGAAAGAATTTTTGTGGTCTCATCACAAGTCAATAGTGAAGGCATGGAGAATAAGAGTTTGAGTATTCATTCTGAGCATAGTTTGGGTGATGATGAGTTCCCTTGCAATAATGATCAAGAGGAAACTGAGGTCTTTGATTACTTTTCTAAAGAATATAAATCTCTCTATGATGATGATCTGGAAGCATTTGATTTGCATGAAGGATGCAATAATACTAATACTCATGAAGTTTTTCCCTTATAAGTGAATAAACAAATTCCATGTGATGGATACCTGGAGTGCAATCCAGTTATATCAAGGATAGAGAGTGCTAGTCTTGTGAATGATAATGAGTTTGAAGACAAGAATGTATGTATTCAATATCCTGAGCCTAAGCACAGGGTTGAAAATGATGAAAACTATGGCATTAACTAGCAAGATCATGTTCTAGTTTCTCCAAATTTCCTGTATGAAGAAGAGGTGGAATATGCAAGTTTTGTAGTAGAAATGGACATGATTGTTTTTGACAAGGAATGTCTTGAGGAGGAAATAAATGAGGAAGCTTGTTCAGTTACTAATGAAAACCATTTAGATTGTAGGGATCCCTTCACATTTGAGTCTTTATACATATCAATTGATGATACACACGTGCCTTGTTATTGACTCTTTTAACCCCAAGTTATTTGTGCCATCTTTTGAAACATTTTGCTTTGAATTAAATGATAATTTGAAGGGTAAATTGGAAAATGTTATTGAGCCTGAAATGGAGGTATTATTTGATGCATGGGATATAATTGACAATAGTGTTTATGGTAATGATCTTGATCTGAATAAGAGCAAAGATACCATGGGCTCTGGTGAATCAATTTCCTTAAGTAGTGGAGCATATGGCAGTATGGCAGGTTTACAGTGCTCAAGAAGATGTGAACACTAGTTTGAGAATACTCCTGTGTATGAACATTTCTCATCCATCACACAATATAAATTTTTATCTAGCATGAGATAGATACCAAAGGATGACTCCAAGGTTTTATATGAACTTTCTAGTAAACCTTAGTTATCAAAAATGGAATTACAATGCAGTTTCAAGGGGTCAAAACATATGTTCCCGGGTGAGGATTTTTAACAAGTGACTATGAAAGTTTCTAGTTTGATGTGCAAACTGAAATTTATGTCAACCCTTATTGTGTCAATGATCAAGTGGACTATGACTTTTTTCAATTTCTAGTCCAGCTGGAGGAATATATGGTGGAAAGTAATTATGAAGCGAACAAGGTGGGTGGTATGCCTTGCATAACCAACCCACTTTGGTTTGGATCAAAATGGGTCCCCCTTTTCTTTTGGTTTCTTTGCTTCTAGTTACTTGCTTTCCTCTTTGGAATTCTTGTGTTTTTTCCTTCTAATTTTTACTTTTGATCTATCTAATTTAATCTTGGTTCTGTCTCAAACTAAATTGGTTTTCCTTCTTGTCAAGGATTCACTTAAATAATTGTAAGCAATGGTGATTTTATTATAATATGTCTTATTTTCTGTTGAGAACTAATGCAGACCTTTCTTTTATAGGTTTAAATCCTCCACCTGGGAATATTTGCTAGGCGAGCTTAGTTGAATGCCATTCCTTAATGCAGTTGGTCTTAAAAAATTAGTTAAGGTAAAAGTTGGCAAGACCTCAGAGATGTCATAGCGATTGAAATTCATTTGCAGTTCATATCGGCAAGACACCACGCAAAGTCCCAGTGACATGGAGTTTTCTATTAGCAGGAAAAGATTTCACTTTGGCGGGAGTCACCTTCTTCGTGAAGAGATCTCGGTGAGTACATTTGGTCATGCCGACAGGGCACAAGGAGGGGGATCTGTTGGTATGACTATAGAAGGGTCTTCCCAAGAGGAAAGGATCGCTAAACAACATGCCATCGGCAAGGCTGGATGCACTCGGAAAAAGGTTTGGGCGACTCCGGATTGTCTTAGCAAAGGCAGAAGGGGACCATACCAAAAGAGAAATGAAGCTCGGTGAAGGATTACGCCTTCGCCAAAGGGTCTTGGCAAAGAAGAAAGTCTCACTGACTAGTGCAAAGGGGGATTCCATTGGTGGCCATCGGTGAGAGAATTGGTAAGTCGCGGTGACCAAAGAGTGAGTTTACGGAGGTCTTCACCAAGACGTGAGATGTCTATGGGACATCTCACTAACAAAGGAAAGTCACGGCGACACAGATGAGAGTCGTCATAGGTCCTACCGAAGGGTTAGTCTTCGGTAGGACATGGTGGGCTCGATATAAGGTCTTATCGAATACATTTGGTCACACCGACAGGGCACAAGGAGGGAGGTCTATCAGTAAGACCACAAAAATGTCTCGGTGACAGTACGATTTAGCAAAAGAAACTTCAATCAGCATAAATTCTCACTAATTGAAGGAGGTCTTACTGATAAGGAGGAGCTCGTGGAGAAGGGCACGTGCCAAGAGGTCTCAACGAAACATAGCAGTGCCAACGACGTGCTAGTAATGAAAGAAATGCATGTGAGTATAACTGAAGAGGAGTCTCCCTGACATAAAAGGTCACCAAAGAATGATGAATTTGGTATAGTTTTTAGCTGAAAGGACAAGGTCACACCAAAGAAAAGGAGCTCAAAGAGAACAAAGAGAGCTTGGGAAGACTTGGAAAGAATGCAGTGGGTTCGATAGGATGTCCTACCGATCCGAGACAGTCTCAACGACAAGAAGGATGAGCTCGCCAAAGGATATGAGACTCGGTGTAAGGTCTCACCGACTCATGAAGGTCACACCAAAAGGAAGAAAATGGGCTCATCCAAAATGAAAAAGGAATTCGCTGAGGGTCTTGTTGATAACGATGGGTTTCCCAGTAATGGAGGATGTCGGGAAGACACCAAGAGAAAACATGAGCTTCGCCATGTGGTCTCAGCAAAAGGATGGAGTCTTTTCGATAGTCTTTTGGAACTCGATGTGACTTTTGTAGCCCACCGAGACGTCTCACTGACTGTCTCGTGTCTTGTTGATGGCTGGCCGAAGGTAAAATCGCATCGAGGAGACATCAGAGGTGTCTCACCAACATGCGATGCTAGGCCAACTGCTTTTGACCATTGAAGAATCCTGCATGGCCAATGATTTCCCAATCAAGTGGGTCCCTTTTTGAGAGTAGGTGGTGATAGATTGAATGTTCAGAAGAGCAAGGAAGCCCGAGAGATTTTTCAGGAGGATGGTCAATATACAGAGAAGTCTAGGACGTGAGGGAAGCCGTAAGAAAGATGAAAGATTAGTGACTCATAGGGACAACTGTGGCCACTACTGGTGAGGAGATAGATTGATATTAATGATGATCTTTTGAGCATTCAGGACAAACTGCAGGGGGAGTTCAAAGATGAATACCGAGATAGAAGAGTAAATGCAGTAGCTACTAGAAGATCAAAAGGACTTTTCTGAAGGATATAAATTCTTCATGAAGCATGGATAGCAGGGCTTCCGCATTGAATACACATTGAATCTTTTAAAAGGATCGGAGGGCCGACCTTCAGGTAGTAAAAAAAATAGATATTTTATAAAACCCTAGTGCAGGGGACAACACATTCAAGTTGGTACATCCTATATATAAGGCATACTTGCCTTTTAGTAAAGGTTAGAACTTTTGGAAGGAAAACATAGCTTTGTTAGAAAGATTTAAAAGAAAGTTAGGACTATTAGGAGTTATTCAGCTAGCAGAAGGAGAGAGTTGCATCTTGATTCTAAGTAATAAGAGCTTCTCTTTGTCTTCTTAGTTAGC
Source organism: Sequoia sempervirens (assembly GCA_007258455.2). Classification (NCBI taxonomy): domain Eukaryota; kingdom Viridiplantae; phylum Streptophyta; class Pinopsida; order Cupressales; family Cupressaceae; genus Sequoia; species Sequoia sempervirens. The sequence goes on along the minus strand of VDFB02335025.1, from coordinate 88,074 downwards.
AGTAAGATTTTAGTATAGGCTATAATGTATTCTCTAAGTTCTTTTAGTGTAGTTGGAAACAATCTGGAGCTTCAGATTCTCTATACACTGGTGATGGTGCCAGCTTTGTAAATATAGTTTATCTGTTTTAATAAGAGTAGAAACAATCAGAGTTTAATCTACTTCATGTTATGTCCTTGAATGGTATTTTTCTTAATTTGATCATTCGATTTGTGAAGTCTTCAAGGAATGAAATATTGTTTTATGTTTTACTTAAATGGTAATTAAAAGCTATTATGAAAATTAGCACTGAGAATGAAAGAGGTTGTGTGTCAATCACAAGCTTATCTTTTTCTGCAGTTTTAATCTATAATTCCTTGAAGTTAACAAGTCTAGTTAAGATTAGATGAACTATTGTTCTTTTCTGTTTCAAAACCCTAACCTATCTTTTGATGTTTCTTTAAAACCCCTATTAAAGTAGGTTTTATTTCATGCTCGATCTTAGAGCAATCCAAAAGCTCAACACTAGCATACCCCTTGAATATTACTATTGCATTGACCACTGAATAACATCAACACAATTGAGACCCAACCATAAGGACCTTGGGAGCTAAGCCATCCATGTGTTACCTTTCTCTTTCAGGAGAAGTAGAATAGCAATATTCTTCTTGCATTGTTGTGGTGCCAAAATCACCATCAACAGGGTGGTTGAAGTCGAAGAAAAGAGGTAAGTCACAATTACTTGCCAAATTTAAGAGAATGCATTTCAAAGTGGAAATCACAAATGCCATTTCCTTGTTACATCAGATTGTTGGAAATGCACAAATTGAGTCTTTTGAAGATTGGATGTGTCAGTTTATTTTGGTTATTTATGATGAGAATGTGTTCATTGACTGGGCTAAGATAATTTGCTTTCATTTGAATGAACAATTAGTCAATTTCTAGAAAACTGCTACCTTCCATTTGTGTTCTTGCTTAATATACATTATAGCTAGTCAAAGATCCTTTTGGTCAAGATTAAAGCCATAGATACTGCCAACATTTGGCATGCCTGTATATAAGTGTTATCCATAGTTTACCAAGAAAGTTATAATGGGAGATTTTTGCCTTGTCAATGATGCATTCTTGATGGAAGCTTTGAGGAAATTGGATGGAAACCCTACAATGTGCCTTTCTCCTGAATCAATGTCTTTTGTATTAAAGTTTGGAAGTTTCTATATTCAATTTGATAGGTTTTCCTACTTGACGATAAGAGGTTTTAAGAAAGCCCCATTAAAATTGCCTAGATATCTTGAAGATTTGTTGGTGTTCTTGGATATCTGTAGACAAATGGTCATGGTGAATGTAAAGTACATGAATATGGGGAAGCAAGGGTATGTTTTCCCATTGAAAACTCCATGTGTAAAATTAAATAGATGGCCAAATGTGCTGAAAGAATTCTTAAAGAGTATAACCTTCAACATTTATTCATGAGGGCTAATTTTGATAGCAAGGGTTTTGTGAGACAAAATTTATATGGAGGGAGTTCATATCAGCATCAACCTTCTATTGAGGACTTTTGGGAGGATTGTGTTGATGAAAAATGAAGTCTTGAAAAGAGATTATATGAGGTTAACCCTCAGGAAAATACAAGTTTTTGGTCTTTCTTTCCAAATTCTTGAAAATGTAACTGAAGATTCGGTGGTCATTGACCTTGACTATAAATTTAAGGGTATGTGTAGGATCATCATGGAAAAAACAAGTCCTTAAGTGGCAAAAAATTTGGAAAAATCAGAGTTAGGCAACTTAACATAAAAATTTGAATAAGTTATCTATATTATTTTAAAAATATGTAAGAATAGAATTTGTTGCAAATTGAATGTAGTTTTTAAACTACTAGGGTATGTGTAGGATCATCATGGCATGGAAAAAAGCGAGGGCCCTTAAGTAGCATTCAAGAAAAATGAGTTAGGCAACTTGAAGCGTAAAATTTGAATAAGTTATCTATATTATTTCAAAAAGTAATGTAAGAATAAAATCTACTTAGAAATTGGTGTAGTTTCCTAGAATTACTAGGTTTGTTTAAAATAAAAAATCTATTTGGTAGAAAATTTAAAGGGAATTTCAATGCAGTAGTATTTAAATTCCGAGGGAAAAAAAAAGTAGGTGTTTATCCGGCCACCTATATACAATAAAATGATAATATTTTTATAAGATTTTTAGATATAATTAGGAACTTATGTCGATGTGATGCATATTTTTTTAGTAATTTTTTTCAAATAAATAACTAATTATGAAATTTTTATTAAAATTTTAAAAAGTATATAAAAACTCGTATGTCTGACCACCTTTACTTGGTCAAAACTTCATGAAATTCATTTTTTTTTTTAATCCTCTAGTATGCAAAGCATAGAATGTGACACATATTTTGGATTCAAAAAATGTGATACCATTTGAAAGCTATAGATGTTTTTCAATCAACCTATCAATCAGGACTTTAGTCATAATTTGAATAGAAAATGAATAATAATTACTTACTAAATTCAAAGTAAAGCATAATTTATATTGGTGGAAAGCTGAGAATCTCCTTTAAAAATCCTTTTCGTTTCAGCAATTTTGGGTAAATAAAAAGTTGCCAGTCACATACCCATCATATTGCCACTTTTTGGCTGTCATGGTCACATATCCACTAGGTTTATTTTTTAAAAAAATGGAATCTGTTGAGTGAAAATTTGAGAATTTCAAATGTAGTGGTGCTTAGGATTTCAAAAGAAAGTAGTATGTAATAGATACCCTAACCACAACAAAATGATAATATTTTTTATAAGATTTTAGATATAAAATTAGAGGGACTCATGTGAAATGTGATGCATATTTTTGTAATTTTTCCAAGTAAATAATTAATTGGATTTTTTTTATTACAACTTTTTAAAAAAATATAAAACTAATTATGTCAGGACCACCTTAACTTGGTCCAAAACTTCATGAATTTTTTTTTAATCCTATAGTATGTAGGCATAAAATGTGACACATGTTTCAGATTCAAATAATGTGTGATATCATTTGAAAGCTATATATGTTTTTCAATTAGCCTATCAATCAGGACTTTGAAATGCGTAATTTCAAGTATAAAATGAATAATAATTATTTATTAAATTCAAAGTAAAACATAATTTATATTGGTAGAAAGTTGAAGTCTCCTTTAAAACACTTTTCATTTCATCGAATTTTGGGTTAAAAAAATTATGCATTACATACCTACACACATACTTATCCTTATCACCACTTTTATTTAACATGATCACGCTTTTATACCCGAAAAATATGCATTAAATCTCATCTAAGGTGGAGTGGGGTAAAAATGAAGTTTGGATATGGAATATACGAGGAATTGCTCGGTGTTAGCTTCAAGGTAGTACTGGGGTTGGTTGGGGATCCTAGAGCATTGCCAAGTAATTACATCATCAAGCAGATTGGCTACTAGGTCTTCTAGTGAAAATTGACAATTCGAGGGTGATGGTGAGAAGCCTGAAGAGATGACTAAATTGAAGTCAATGTGTGAACATGACACCATATCTACCCCTACTCCTAAAAAGAAGACCAGACAAACAAAACCTGTGCGTGAAGATTCTGATGCCATTTTTAACCAGATTGTTGAAGAAAATACCTTTCCTTCTTTGTCTGAAGTACCTTTTTCCCCAATGGAAAATACACCCATCACTATTGGTGAGTCTAAATAAATTGCTCAAGGAAATAAGGATTCTATTTTAGAAGTGTAGACACGTGAAATTGACATCATGCATTTAAATAGTTCATATTTGCCCATCAATTAAATAAACCAAGTTTAATTGATTTAATCTCTAAGGATCGTCCATCTAAAATTAAATAAATTAACTTTATTTAATTTGATCCTATCATTATCCCCCTTAGCTAAATAAATCAAATATTTATTTAACTAAATCTTTATCACCTTTCATCCCCCTTTTGATTTAAAGAAATCTCTAAATCTAGGTCAAAAGGGTCAAAGCATCTAATCATCATCTAAGTTAATCTAATCCTGATTAACCTAATCTAACCACCCATCACATCCTCTAGCTTTTCCCACTTGCACCAATAAATCAATTTATTGATTTATTAAAAACAACATTTTCCATCAACATGGCATCTTTGAGGAATATTCCCTCAAGTTTGAAAATGATGACAGGTTGATTTGTCCCTTCCAACATTGCAATAGTTTCTCTCTTACATGTCCCCCTCTCAACATTTAATTCACAAATTCAAATTTGAATCTCCCTCTCTTGGGCACATTGGTCAAAACATGCACATTCCCCAACCTATCATAATGTGACAAGTGGCCTCATCTCATTGGTCTAATCTTTATCCCACATTGCTCTCTTATGAGCATTCTTTCAACTTGAGAATCTACAAGTAGAGGGTTGATTCTGCATCAAAGGACATCCACAATCCTCATGCAAAGTCACTCTCTTTAGTTGAGATATGATTTTGTCCATTTCACTCCACAATCTTAGCATTTCATCTCCACAATCCCATGCAGAAATGCATCATTGTCATTTGAATCCATACCATATCATCTTAGCATTCCATATCATTCTTCATAGCATTTTCATCATGGAGCTTAAGCAAGGATTGGGAAAGGGCTTCTTTCCATAGAAACACCAATCCAATATGAGATAGAGTTTGATTCTTGCTTCCTTATGCTTTCACTTAGTTCATTTGATATTTTGTTGTTTTGATTGCATTATGAAGCATGATTTAGTATTTCATAGGAGTTGCTTAGTTTGGTTTTACTTCATTTGCTAATAAATCTAATGTTTTTTTATATTTGGGGTAAATGCAGATTTAGCAACCACATAAATGGCACTAGAGGGAGGGCATGAACCTTCGTCATATTCGTATGACATATTTTGGTTCAAAAGAATATTCAACTCACATTTTTTTTTTAAGCTTATCTATTAATTGTTCCACTGTGATTAGATGAGAATTTGAAGTTTCCGTAGGAATACAAAATTTATTTTTGTTTTTTGATAAATTTCAAGGCTTGGGGTGATCTATT
>VDFB02335025.1:18691-82942 GCA_007258455.2 Sequoia sempervirens | reverse complement strand
TGATCTGAGTTTAGACATGTGCTCTTCTTCTACTAACACATAGCTTTCTCTTACCCTAGCTATGATACCACTTTGTTGGAGGGGATGGAGATAAAAATAATACACATAATAGATTGAACACATAAAATATTGAAACACAAAACACAATTATTCATCAACCCATTCTATCACACTTGATTATATTGCTATATCAAATCAATTATTGTTGCAAGTATGAGCAAGTTTGTTGCAGGTTGTGCATGTATAGTTGAGATGTAGATGAGATGTTATGAGTACATGGACCTATTTTTATGATGTTGTAGATGTAGTGATATGATGGGTTACCAAGTGCTTTTGAGAAAATTAATAAATAAAGAAGTCAAAGTTGTGTGTATGTTCAGAATGCGCTCTGGTATGTGCTCCACATTTCTTCTGTGTTGATCTTATGCTTGTGCAAAACTAAGTTTTTTTTTTAACATCTGTTGGTGGAATCTCCTAGTTTGTAGCTTTTGGTTTGATGGAGAGTGAAAGATATGTTCACCAGTATGTGAACTAGTTTTACAAAGTTTGTTGTTTGTGGACTGGGAGAAATGTTTTTGCTCCAAAGTCCTTTGTTGGTTTTCTTCAGGTCTTGTAGATCTGGAATATGTCTTGTAATGGTGTTCTTTGCGTTCTAGCAAAGATGTTTGTTGTCTGGTGCTCCAGAAGTTGAGTTTCAATATTATTGTGTGTATGTGTTCAGTCTAGATGGACTAGTGAGAAGTATTCAGAGTTTGAAAGTTGTTGCCTTTTTTGTGGATGTATTTGAAGGTATTTAATATGTGTTACAGTGATTGGTGAAATATTTTGCATCATCCACATGTTATCTTCTTGATGTGAAAGTGTGTACTTCAAAGTTCATTTGTGTTTTCATTAGGTTTGGCCGACCTAGTGTTTACACTTCATATGAAGGATTAAGAATTAATTTAGGAAGTGTGTGATTGATCTGAGACAATGATTTGGGTTTTGGTTAAGTGTTGGTTTGGTATGCTCTCATTCCTTTCCATTGAGGGAATGTTGAGCTGTCGACCTAATTTGAATTTATGAAATGAAGCATGTGTAGCCAACCTTGGAGAATGATTCTAAGGTTGAAGATGGTATAAATACAAGTTGAGATTTTGTGAATGAATGAATCAAGCCACAAGTTTGAGAAGCAGAGTTGTGGGAAAGTGAATTAAGGTAGTAATACTTTAATGTGTTAGATTCTTCAAAGCAGTGAGCTGACAGTGTCTACAATTCTTCTGATCAAGGCCACAAATGTGTGTAATTTGCTGTGGTGGATCTTCCTATAATATTTTGTATCTATAGGCAGTGAGCCTCCATGTTGGATAGTTAGTCCTTTATGTAGGAAGTGAGTCTTTGTATGCGAACAGTGAGTCCTTTTGGGCAATGAGCCCTTGGCAGTGAGCCTCTTTGTATTTAGTTGTGCAATTACTTAATATTGTGAGATAATCCTCACCATGGTTTTACCCTCAGTGGGTTTTCCATGTAAATTTGGTGTTTTCTATGTTTACAATGCTTTATGTTATTTGCATTTCATGTTCATACTTAATAACATAATTAAGTGGATAATAAATTGATAAGTGTTTGAATTTGGTGACAACTGATTCTCCCCCCCTCTCAGTTGTCTTGCACCTTTCAACAATTACTATCAGAGATTTGGTTCCTTGGTGAAGAGCTAGACTGTTCGAGGTAGATCCGATTGCACACAAACTGATGATCCCTATGTTTGATGGATCCGACTACAGTGACTAGAAAGTGGAGATGAGAGGTTACCTAATCTCTCTTGGTTACAAGACCTGGAAGGCTATTGAGATGAAGTATGTTGCTCTAGAAAGTGGTCCTACTATTGTAGATGAGATTTCCGCTTATGAGGAGAATGATAAAGCGAGGTATGTGATTTACAGTGCTTTATCTAAGACTAAGCGAACTAAACTTATTTCTTTGGGCACCACTTATAAAGTCTAGAAGAAGTTGTAAGATATTTATGACATAAATGATAGAGTGAATTGATAAAGAAGTTGACAACAAAGCACATATATGAAAATTTAAAATGGAAGAAGGTGAATATATGGTGAGCTATTTCTAGAGGGTTGAGCTTGCAACAAATTAAGTTAGGAATCAAGGGGGTACTCTGGTAGATGAGGATATAATAGTGAAGATTCTAATGTCCTTACCAGAGAGTTATAGTGATAAGGTCTCAGTTATTGAGGAAGTTTATGATCCTAAGAAGCTTACCAAAGAATAGCTATTTGGCACCTTGATTGCAGTTGAGATGAGGAAGTTTGGAAAGAAAGAGGACAAGATAGAGTCAACATTTAAAGCAAAAAAGACTAAAGATGATTTGGATAGTGATGGTTCAAATGAGTTGGAAGTAAACTTTACAAGGAAGTTGAAGAAAGGTATGGGTAAGTACAAAGGTATGTTACCCTTTAAATGTTACAGTTGTGGAAATATTGATCATTATACTTCAAGATGTCCAAATAGAGCTATACATAAGAAGAACAGGGATAATAATAAAGACAAAAATGATAAGAAGTACAAGAAGTTGTATTATGTCAAAGAAAATGCTGAAATTTTTGAAGATGAATTAGACTTTGAGGATAATGATGATGAATATTTGCTTTTAGATTTAGAGAATAAATCTATGTTTGCTAACTTTGGAATATGTGCAAGGGAAAGTGGTTCAAAGAGTAAGAAGGGTGAGAAGGAAGGTACTCTGGTTACTACATTTCATGCTAGATAAGATGAAGACTATCGGGTGATTGACAGTGGCTGCTCTAATCACATGACTAGAGATAAAAGTAAGTTCACTAAGCTTGAAAAATATTATGGTGGTTTAGTTATGTTTGGAGATGATTTTGGAGCAAAATTTTTTTGGAAAGGAATAATTAGTTTTGATGGAAAGCACAATACTGATGATGTCTATATGTTAAAGGCTTAAGGTATAATCTTTTGAGTGTTAGAAAAATGTGTAGAAAAGGTTTCAAGCTTGTGTTTCAAGACATCAATTTTGAGATTAGAAAAGTGTGTGGAACTATGGTTGCAGCATGAAGACCACTTGGAAATATTTATCAACTTAACAGCGTTGATGGTCAATGACTGGTATATCAAGTTAATGAAAGTTTCTATGGAACCGAAGGATGGGACATGTAAAATTTGATAATCTGGTCAGGATTAGTTCAAAAGAGGTTGTCCAAGATCTACCTAATATCACAAAGCCTAATACTATGTGTAGGAGTTGTCAGTTGGGAAAGCAAACTAGAAGTAGTTTTAAAGGAAAAGATTAGTTAGCTACTAAAATGTTGGAATTGGTGCATAGTGACCTCTATGGCCCTACAAGAATAAGAAGTCTAAATGATGACAGGAATTTCTTGCTCCTTGTTGATGATTAATCAAGAATGACATGGGTTACATTTCTTAGAGAGAAGACTTAGGCTTTGGATAAATTTAATATGTTCAAGGCAAGGGTAGAGAATGAAGTAAACCTGAGAATCAAATGTTTAAGGTTTGATAGAGGTGGAAAATTCACTTCCAATGAGTTTAATACATTTAGTAAAGAGCATGGCATAAAGACGCATTTTTCTGCTCCTAGAACTCTACAACAGAATGGAGTTGTAGAAAGAAAGAACTAGACTATTCAAGAAGCAACTAGAACTATGATGAAAGAAGCAAATGTACCTGATGTATACTGGAGAGAGGAAATCCACACTACTGTTTATATTCTTAATAGAGTTCAGATCAAAGGCAATAACACTAAGACTCCTTATGAGTTGTGGACTAGTCAAATTCCAACTATGAAGTACTTTAAAGTGTTTGGAAGCAAATGTTACATTAAAAGAGATGTTGAGAACCTTGAGATGTTTGATGCTAGATGTCAAGAAGGCATTTTCCTTGGGTATTCAACAAATAGAAAAGCATACAAATGCTTTAATAAGAGATTTGGTAAGATAGTTGAGAGTGCAAATGTGAAGGTTGATGAGGAAATGCACATACTAGTTGAGATAAGTGAAATTAAACTAGATGAACCTATTTGTAAACTTGTACCAAAAGAGAATAAAGAGGAAGAAGAAGAACAAAATGAAGATGAGGAAGAGATTCTAGAACCTACTCCTAAGACTCCTAAGTATGTAAAGAAGAATCATCCTGAAGACCAAATCATTGGAGAGAAGAGTGAAGGTGTGAATACATGAAGCAAAGTGGTGGAAAGCGAGGTAAATCTATGTTTACTTTCAAAGATAGAACCTAAGTCTATGAGTGAAGCATGTAAAGATGAGAGTTGGGTAAGAGCAATGAAAGAAGAGTTGCAATAGATAGAAAAGAATCAGAGATGGGAACTAGTTCCTAGACTATTAAACAAGAATGTAATTGATTCAAAGTGGGTGTTTAGAAATAAATTGAATGAGAATAGTGAAGTTTTGATAAACAAAGCAAGACTTGTATGTAAAGGTTATTCACAAGTTGAGGGCATAGAATTTGAAGAAATATTTTCCCCGGTGGAAAGAATGGAGGCAATTCAGATGTTCTTAGTATTTTTTTCTTATAAAGACTTCAAGGTATATTAGATGGATGTCAAGTCTTCTTTTCTGAATGGAGAATTGGAAGAAGTGTACATGGAACAACCAGGGCAATTTTAGCTATCAGATAAATAAGATATCATCTGTAAGTTGAAGAAGGAATTGTATGGATTGAAGCAAGCTCCCAGAGCTTGGTATGCTAGATTGGACTTATACTTTACACAAAAAAAGTTTAACAAAGGCTTTGTAGATAGAAATATTTATTTCAAGATTGAAGGAAACAAGATGTTGAGAGTAGTTGTGTATGTGGATGATATCATCTTTGGAGGCAATGAAGGTATGTGTAAGAAGTTTGTAGAAGAGATGGAAAAAGAATTTGAAATGTCTGTGATTAGTGAGTTGAATTTCTTCCTTGGACTAGAAGTGAATCAAAATGATAAGGGGATGTTCATTTCATAATCTAATTATGTTAAAGAGTTGTTGAAGAAGTTTGGAATGGATGACTCCAAACCTATCTGTACTCCTATGGTGACCAGATGTAAGTTGAGTAAAGATGATGAATCTGCTAAAGTTGATCAAAGCATGTATAGATCTATGATTAGTGGACTGCTACATCTTACTGCTACAAGAATGGATATCATGCATGCAATATGTTTAGTTGCCAGATTTCATGAAGAATTGAAAGAATCGCATGTTACAACTGTAAAGAGGATATTCAAATATCTTAAGGGAATAGATTATGGCTTGTGGTATCCTAAGGATACTGATTTCACTTTGAATGCTTACACTGGTGTAGATTGGGATGGTTTTGTAGATGACCAAAAGAGTACAAGAGGAGGTGCTTTCTTTCTTGGTGGAAGTTTGGTTTCATGGCTTAGCAAGAAACAAGATTCTATTTCTTTATCCACTGTAGAAGCTGAGTATATTGTTGTAGCATCTTGTTGCACATAGTTTTTATGGATGAAGCAAACTTTGAAGGACATAGGAGTGATATGTGATGATCCTATATGTATCTTCTGTGATAATACAAGTGCTATAAATATTTCAAAGAATTGGGTAATTCCCTCAAGGAAAAAACATATCCCTATTAGATATCATTTCTTGAGAGAAAATGTGTTGAATAATGAAGTTAGGATGGAGTATGTGCCTACAAAGGATCAAATTACATACATATTTACCAAGGCTCTTCTGAAGGATACTTTTGAGTATCTTAGGGAGAAGTTGGGGGTCATTGGCCCTCCTCTGAACTAGATGCACATGGAGGTGCATCAATCTAGTGGATCTACAGATTCTTCATTTATCTAGATTGATGGATGGGTATACTCCATAAGGGGAGTAGAGATTTTCATTGTTGTAGTATGAGTTGTGTGGGTGCACTCCTAAGGGGGAGTGATTTGAGGTTTTTTCTTTTCCATTGATGTCAAAGGGGGAGAGAGTGGCATGTGAAAAATAATAAAAGGAGAGAAAAAGAAGAAGCTAAAAGGAAGTGAGAATATTAAGAATGTGTCTTTGATGTTTTTTCACATCATGTGTTACCATCAATGACAAAGGGGGAGATTTTTGCAAGAATGAGCAAGTTTGGTTGTGTTGTCATTGATGTTGTCATCAATGTCAACATAGTAAAAGATGTTGCAAGTTGTGCATTTATAGTTGATATGATGATGAGATGTTGTGAGTACATGGATCTATCATTATGATGTTGCAGATGTACTAATATGATGGGTTACCAAGTTCTTTTGAGAAAATTAATAAATAGAGAAGTTAGAATTGTGTGTATGTTCAAAATGTGCTCTGGTATGTGCTCTACATTTCCTCTATGTTGATCCTATGATTGTGCATATTTGAGTTGTTTTTGGACATCTTTTATTGACATCTCCTAGTTTGTAGCTTTGGTTTGATAGAGAGTGAAAGATATGTTCATTGGTATGTGAACTAGTTTTACAAAGTTGGTTGTCTATGGATTGGGAGAAATGTTTCTGTTCCATACTCCTTTACTGGTTTGTTTCAGGTCTTGCGGATATGGAATATGTATTGTAATGGTTTTCTCTATGTTTTGGCAAAGATGTTCATGGTCTGGTGCTCTGGAAGTTGAGTTTCAGTATTGTTGTGTGTTTGTGTTTAGTCTGGATGGATTGGTGAGAAGTATTTAGAGTTTGAAAGTTGTTGCATTTGTTGCAGATGTATCTGAAGGTATCTGAGATGTGTTACAATGATTGGTGAAGTGTGTTACATCATCTTCATGCTATCTTCTTGATGTTGAATTGTGTACTTCAAAGTTCATTTGTGTTTTCATTAGGTTTGGCTGACCTAGTATTTACACTTCATATGAAGGATTAAGAATTAATTAATGAAGCATGTGATTAATTTGGGATGATGTTTTTGATTTTTCTTAAGTGTTGGTTTGTTCCTCTCTCATTCCTTTCCATTGTGGGAATGTTGAGTTGCTGACCTAATTTGAATTTATGAAATGAAGCGTGTAGCTGACCTTGGAGAATGCTTCTAATGTTGAAGATGGTATAAATACAAGTCAAGATATTGTGAATGAATGAATTAAGCCACAAGTTTGAGAAGCAAAGTTGTACAAAAGTGAATTAAGGCAGAAATACTTTAATGTGTTAGATTCCTGAAAGTAGTGAGTTGATGGTGTTTACAATTCTTTTGATCAAGGCTGTGAATGTGTGTAATTTGTTGTGGTGGATCTTCCTGTCATCTTTTATATCTATAAGCAATGAGCCTCCATGTTGGATAGTGATTCCTTTCTATAGGCAGTGAGCCTCTTTGTATTCAGTTGTGCAATTACTTTATATTGTGAGCTAATCCTCAATGTGGTTTTTCCCTCATTGGGTTTTCACATAAATCTGGTGTTTTCTATGTTGATATTGCTTTCTGTTATTTGCATTTCATATTCATACTTAATGACAAAATTAAGTGGATAAGAAATTGATAAGTGTTTGAATTTTTGTGTTTGAATTTGGTGACAACTGATTCACCCCCCCTCTCAGTTGTCTTGCACCTTTCAACAGTTACATCATGCCCCTTTTAAAGAGGATTTCAATGATTTGATTAGAAGTAATACTAAAAATAACAACTTTAAAACAACTTTGAAAACAAAGTAAAACAGTAAAAGAAATCCTAGCTAAATTACTAATTAAGAATTATAAAAAACTTATAGTTTTTGCTTCCTCATGCTAATCATGGGAGGAATTATCCATTTATTCCATCAAGAAGAAAAATTAGTACATAGAAATTCTTGCATATAGCATTGTTATATTAGAATAAAGTCATTTAACTTGAATGCGATACAATTGAGAACATAATTGTAAAAGTATTTTAGCAAAGAAGGAAAATTAGTAGTTTATTTGAGAAAAAACACTAAATGATGCAAGGAGGAGATATTCAATCCATCATCATGAATTTTATGTCAATAATAATTGAAGTATTAAGAGTAAAGACATTTGTTGTAAACAAATTTTTAGGCATTGTAATATTTGAATAATCAAGATAACTTGAATGGGAGATACATAGATGAGTTGAATTCATGCAAAGTTATGCATTTATATTAAAGCATAGGAGTGGAATATGAAATAGGTTTTTGGATGCATTGGAGTAGACAAATGTTGCTATCAAAGATGAGAGTAGAGGTAAGTAAACAAAATTAATTGAAGCATTTATATGAGACTTTATCATATTTTTGTTGAAGTATGAATAGTGTGTATTAAACTTAAAGTCATGACTATAAGAAAATGAATACACCATTTGATTCAAAATGAGTTTTTTTCAAATTTAATCAACTGCGCATTCAAATAAAATCAATGGGAGAAGATTTGACTAAGGAGAAGAATCATTGTAGTTAATTTGGATATTTCCAAGTAGGTAAGATAGTAGCAATGGTGAATGAAAACTAATTTTAGCTATAAATATAAAATGGAATGAGGAAATTTGTTTAAGGTTGTAGGAAATATCAAGTTGCTAAGGAGAACAATAGAAATGTTGGTCTATATTAGCTTTTAGGAATTTTAGAGAAACACTGTGTAGGTATAAGTATATATTATAAGATATTAGATCTAAGAGATAAATGACAAGCACAATCAACAATGCATAAGATTGTATTTAGTTGACCCAAATGTAATGAGTACAAATACTTGTATGTATATGCAAGGATGTTGCAATCCACCTATGAGGTGAATTGACAAGTACCCCATGAAGTGGCACAAAAGAGTAGACAAGTGTTTTATAGGTGTAAACCTTAGGATCACTTGGAATGTGCAAACCAACAACCTCTATGACTGGAAGTCATCAACCTTGTGTGCCAAGTGTTGAGTGACATTTGAGGTGAGATGGAAAGTCTTCCAACCTTAAAAGGTATGTGCACAAGGTTAACCAAATAACTTGGTAACCTCTAGAGTTATAAAAGAGAGCACATTCAGTTAGACAAGATGTTGTCTAACCTTATCAACATAAGTACACTTATGTATAGTGAATAGATAAATTATTCACTATAACACCCCCTTAAGTGATACTTGGGGAGATCATAAAAGTAAAAATAGATAGAAATGAAATGGGTCCCGACTAGAGGCCATGTTAGGTACCCATGTACAATGCATTCTCTCACAAAGTGGAGTAAAAGATAAAACCCAGTGGGAACAAAACTCCTCTCCAAAAAAAGAGAATGAGAAGGATTTAAGACCTAAAAATACATCCATTAACGATAGGAACATGATGATGAAGAACTCCTGAATCATGTCAAAATTGTAAACTTTTCCAATGATGAACTGGTATTTTCTAGAATCAATGAATCTCCATGTAATGTAGATCAAGATGTGAGATGCAAAACACTACATGAGTGAACATATTACAGTGTAGAAAAATGTATCCCTCTACATTTTCACACTTTTTTGGGCCCTCCCTACTAAAATTAGGCTTCTTTATGCCTTATTTGGTCCTATTTTGCATCCACACACCTTATTTATTTCATATTTCTAAGGATGATCCTAACACATCAAATAACCAATCATAATTTAATGATTTTGGATTGTATGGCCCAAATTTAGTGATCTAGGACTCATACACCACCTTGGGAATATGGGTCCCACCTAAATTTCAGGGCTTGGATTTGAAATTGGCATTAAATATAACATTACTTGAAATTTGTGTCCCCAGCCTAGCCTACTAGGATTCATACACCCCAACTAGCATATGAGTCCCACTTATCTTGGACCTATTTTAAATTTAATTTTTTGGTGGGATTTTATTCTCCTATAATTGATGTCAGCTCGTAGTGTTGTAATTTTAGGAAATTTGGATTAAACAAGTATAAATACAAGGTTATTTCACATATTTTCAACTAGCAAGTTCAAGAAAACATTCTAGAAATTCAAGAGCATTCAAGAGCATTCAAGAGTGATTATCAAGCATTTTGGAGCATCATTCAAGATTCAAGCATCATGTCAAATTCATTTGTTTATTTTTTAGCTAACATTTGTGATGTAGGTTTTTATAATTCAAGCAAACATTCAAGTCAAAATCCACAACATATAATCAAGAGTCGAGATATACATTCATGCTAGCCATTAATTACAATATTGTAGCATTTTGTTCAAGGGTTTGGTGAGTTGCAACATAGCTTATTGGTTCGTTCATCATTCATCCATTCTATTTGATTCCATTTCAAGGTTTGATTACCAAATTGAGGTTTGACCAAGGCAAACCCCTATCCACTAACAAAACAACATTTTCCCCTCTCTTTGATGTGTGATGTATAGATTTAGGTTAAAGATCCATTCAAGAGCAAGATTGGAGAAAGGTTGTTAAAGTTGCAAACTTGTCAAAGTTGTCAGCTACATTGCAAGATCATGAAAAGTCATCTATAGAGTAGAATTCAGTGTTTCAGACTCAAATATTTGATAGCAGAGGAGCTACAGGAGAACACTCAAGGATATTAGAGTTTTAGATCAACCCTGATACTAGGACTAAATCACCACTTGTGGCATATGAGTCCCAGTATACTAGATTTCACTTATTTTATGTAGATCCTAGTTTAGCAGTTCTAGATTCTGATTTTGACCTGAAACCCTAAATTGAGAATAAATCACCCCTACTAGTGTATGAGTTCTAGTGTGCATTAAAATTTAAATTTTTAGGAGTGCAGACCTTGTTCCAAGCATCTTTAGTTTTCCAAGTGCCTCTCTATGCTTTCTCAGTTCATTATTTTGATTTTGTTTTACATCTTAGGTTGCATAGTTAGGTTTACACATCATTGCATTCATTTCTTTCTTTCCAAGCCTTTGCTTGATGGTGAACCCAATTTTGTCTATAATCACACCCCTAGGGCACCTTATTACAACTCTCTTTCCCTCATTCTATCCCTAAATTGAGATCTCTAAGGTTTACTTGAATGAAACTTGAACGGAATTGGTGGAGGAACCCTAATCCCCTTTAGTTCTATCTCCCAAAAGATAGAACATGATTTTCTTCATTTCATTTTGGTGAACCTATCATTTAGAACACCTTATTTTCTTATTTGGAGTGCATCATAATCCTAGATTTACCTTACATTAACTTTTCATTAGGTCTTGCATTAGTTAATTTTCATCTAGGGTTTCTAAATCTTGCATTAGTGAAAGTGCATATAGGTTGCATTTTGCATCTTGTATCATTTCATTTCACTTAAAATTTGTAATTGCACATTTTTTAGACTTCATTCAAACCAGAAAACCTAACATAATTCACTCATAATTTGCTAAAATTAGTGCAAAAACCCTAATCTAGAACTCATACGTCCCTCTAGGTGATTCAGTCCCAGTATAGGTGGTTTTACCTAATTTTTGGGTATTTTGTGTTGACTATTTTTTAGTAGTTGAACCTTTGAAAAACCCTAACTGGGACTCATATGCCCCTTTGGGCAATTTTGTCTCGTGTCATACTTTCAAAACTACATTTTATAACATTGAAAACCTTGTTTCTGTATTTCTGTTTATTGTTGTTAAATTTCTATTTCAGATTACTGAGTTTCCATTTCATTCATTTCATTACATCTACCTTAATTGCATTTGAATCAAATTATATCATTTATCTTTTGTTCATTTTATCTTACATTTCCTTGATTTTCCCTTGCATGAGCTTTACAACTTGGTGTCCTATTGGTAATACTATAGTTATACGAAGTTTGAGACTGATGTCATCCTATGATAGCACAATCATGGTGGATCTTGGGTTATCTAGCTCTTTCACTACTAGCATTGACACTAGTTCACTAGGTTTGGGCCATACCCTTAACAAATCTTTTCGTTCAAGTAGTGTGACAAGTGTTGAAATAATGGTTCCTAGTATTCTGCAAGAAAACATAATCCAAATCCATGAAGACTTAGCAAACTTAAAAAAATCCATGAAGAAGGAGTTGAACTTGTGTGTAGCCTAGCTTAGATTTTTAAAAAAAATCTTACCTCAATGACTAGCTATGCTTTACCTTCGAACAATTTCCAAAATCAAGGAGGAACTAAAATTCCTCCTCCTACAACCATTTCTTCTATTCCTACCTATACCAACCCTCAAGTTACAAAAAAAATGCAACCTACTAGTGATGTTTTTCCTACCTTGCGTATTTCCACTAGAAATCCTTGTACCTTTGTTGCATCGCATGTCATATCTCTTAGCACTTTACCTCCCACAAGAATTCCACTCACTTCACCCTTGAACACATATACACCTCCACCATATTCACCACCATCTCAAAACATAACCAATGATGCCATCATTAATAAAATTTTGTAAAATGTTTCATCCATTCAAAATAAAATTTCCACCATAAATCAACATCAAAATTACCAACCTGCATACTATGTCAAAAGTGATCCTTTATCCTTGGTGATATTAAGAAGACCAATACTGTGCAAGGTATAGAGATTCCTAGATTTGAGAAATATGGTGGGGGGGAAGGAGATCCTTCTAACCATGTTTCCACTTATATTTCCTTATGTGGTGATTTTTTCCTTGAGGATAAGCTCTTAGTTAAGCTTTTCCCTATATCCTTGAAAGATACCATTCTAGAATGGTTTTCCTCATTACCGAATAACTCAATTCATCCATTCAATAAACTTGTTGAGGCCTTTATAAACCATTTCCAAGTGCACATGACTCCTAAGATTACCTTAGTTGATTTGATGAGATGTAAGAAAAAAGATGATGAAAAGCTTATTGACTTCATTTCACGTTACCAATTTCTTTATTCCCAATTTGACATAAAGATTCCTAATCCCCACCTTCAATAGATATTCATTGAAAACTTACAAACTAAGATATAAGATAAGCTTGGAATGATGAAGTTTTCTTCCTTTGTAAACTTGAGTACTACCCTTCATGATTATCAAAACTTAGTTAGTAGTTGTGAAACAAAATCCACCTCTAGCTGACCTGAGAAGTCTGAATCCACAAACCA
The DNA here is from genome assembly GCA_007258455.2 of Sequoia sempervirens. Lineage (NCBI taxonomy): Eukaryota > Viridiplantae > Streptophyta > Pinopsida > Cupressales > Cupressaceae > Sequoia > Sequoia sempervirens. The sequence goes on along the minus strand of VDFB02335025.1, from coordinate 69,973 downwards.
AAATAATTATCAACCTTTTAGAAAATAGAATAAGGCTTCCTTCAACTTAACCCTCTGAAACCAACTCAACATGTTAATACCTGACTATTATAAGGAATTGTTGGTTGATAGATTCATCACCTAACTCTATATTCTCATGCCCAGTAACGTGACAAATGTAACCACAGTTGAATCAGTAATAATATAATTTTTAAGACTGATTCTCTACTTATTTTAAAAGGTGGAAACTACCTTCATTTGATATTCAATGAATAATTTTTAACTAATGTTGCTTTTAACTAGAAAGCAAATAAAGGAAGAGGCTTTTAACTAGAAAGTATTAAAGGAATTCATTGACTTCATATGATAAAACTGAAAGTACTTCACAAGTAAAGTTAAATCAAATATCACCACAAAATCCTTATTCATAGATAAACAATACTACAGTGATGGAACAAATCAAAGTATCTATCATTCTAATAATAGATCACACACTCGCCAAACATTCAACATAACCAGAAAAGATTCATACACCATAATGTAGAGATTATGAATGCATAAATTCCACCATTGTCTTCTATATCAAAATAACACAAAGTAGTAAAGCAAGATAACAAAGTTTTGCTCTAATGAGTAAATCAAATTTTTCCAAAAATATCTGAATCACATCATCCAAACCCATATTTACAGCATAAGCTAATTGTCTTTGGTAACAGTTTCTTGAAAGTAATAACTATATCGAACAATTGAAAATAGTCTTTAACTTAAAAGATTGAAATTAAAAGAAAGTATTGTGAAATACTAAACATAATTATGCATTATTTACTTCCACCTCATCCTCTTCATCTTCCAGATCCTCGACCACTTGTTGCAATAGTTTTTCTTGTGCCTTCATCCTGGATTTGTAGTCTCTGTACCCAGTAATAATTGCAAATATCTCTTTGCTCCCTAGTATTACGGTGATCTACAATTTGGTTCTCCATTTGGTTACAATAGCCTGAGACTTGTTCAAAGTGTCAGACCTCCTATTTGCTTCAGTTTTATAGGAATTGAGGTAGACTAGGAATCTACTGAGATTTGAGAAAGATTCTCTAGTCATTGTGGCAAGATCTTCCATCTCCTTGTTGAATACTTTTTGAATTTCAGACAAATTTCCTTCGAATCCATAATCTTCTCATCAAACTCATTAGTTATCTCTACATTTAGGTCATGACAATTTCCTTTAATCTCCACCAGCATGTCCAGATACCTTTCGAGTGCTTCAAAAATATCCTTTACCAGGTTGTCATAAGTGTTTAATTTCCACTCTAATGAGTAAAACCAAGAAGGATCTAACTCCTTTGGATCATTTACAATTTTTTCATTGATCAATTTTATTTGTTCCATGGAAATCAACTCTTTCATTTCTTGTGAGAGCACGTAGAGGATGGTCTTATTTTTCTTGACTTGATGTAGCTCTGTCATCAATTCTGTCCTTTTATCAACAACTTTAGTGTAGAAAAACACATATTTACTAATAAAAAGGATAGACTCATGAGACATTTCATCAATCCATTCGGTGGCAGTTTTGGAATAGCTCAGATTCTTTCTGATTAATTGCATTGTAGACCCATCAATAACTCCTACCTGAGAACTTGAGGTTCCACTGGATATAGAAGTGGGGACTATAGAAGAAATAATTTTTTTTAAATCAAGAACCTGAGATTGCAATTTCACCTTTTCCTTTCTTTCTTCCTTTACCCACTTAATCAAGGAATTGACTAAATAATTAGCATGATACACATCACCTTCAAGTGTTTGGGGCCCCATATCAACATGTGTGATTTTATAGTCAGCCTCTGTTATCTCATCATCATTTAGACCTTTATTGGATCTGCAATTTCTAATACTTGATTACCAGAAGTAGGGTCAATCAACATTCTTGACATTTTTGAGCTTTCTTTGGCCTTGAGGAAGTCTGGAGTAACTTTGCAACTGTATCTACTCCAACTATTGTTGTAGGAGTATATTTTCTCTTTTTCTCTATTGCCTTTTTCAGCCATACTAGGGAGGCTTCTACTTGTGGTTGCTAAATCTACATTTACCTCAAATATTAAAAAACATTAGATTTATTAGCAAATGAAGTAAAACCAAACTAAACAACTATGAAATATTGAATCATGCTTCATAATGCAATCAAAACAACAAAATATCAAATGAACTAAGTGAAAGCATAAGGAAGCAAGAATCAAACTCTATCTCATATTGGATTGGTGCTTCTATGGAAAGAAGCCCTTTCCCAATCCTTGCTTAAGCTCCATGATGAAAATTCTATGAAGAATGATATGGTATCGATTCAAATGAAAATGATGCATTTGTGCATAAGATTGTGGAGATGAAGTACTAAGATTGTGGAGTGAAATGGACAAAATCAGATCTCAACTAAGGAGAGTGACTTTGCATGAGGATTGTGGATGTCCTTTGATGAAGAATCAACCCTCTACTTATAGATTCTCAAGTTGAAAGAATGCTCATAAGAGAGCAATGTGGGATAAAGATTGGACTAATGAGATGAGGTCACTTGTCACATTATGATAGGTTGAGGAATTTGCAAGTTTTGGCCAATGTTCCCAAGAGAGGGAGATTCAAATTTGAATTTGTGAATTAAATGTTGAGAGGGGGACATGTAAGAGAGAAGTTATTGCATGTTGGAAGGGACAAGTCAACTTGTCATCATTTTCAAACTTGAGGGAATATTCCTCAAAGATGCCATGTTGATGGAAAATGCTGATTTTAATAAATCAATAAATTGATTTATTCGTGCAAGTGGGAAAAGCTAAAGGATGTAATGGGTGGTTAGATTAGGTTAATCAGGATTGGATTAACTTAGATGATGATTAGATGTTTTGACCCTTTTGACCTAGATTTAGTGATTTATTTAAATCAAAAGGGGAATGAAAGGTGATAAAGATTTAGTTAAATAAATATTTGATTTATTTAGCTAAGGGCGATAATGATAGGATCAAATTAAATAAAGTTAATTTATTTAACTTTAGATGGATGATCCTTAGAGATTAAGTCAATTAAACTTGGTTTATTTAATTGATGGAAGAATATGAACTATTTAAATGCATGATGTCAACTTCACGTGTCTACATTTTTCCCCTCTTTGAAGTAATGTACTTGTTGCATTGGTTCAAAGAATAAACTTTCCGCGATCAAAATTCAAAAAAATTATGATTTTTTCGGATGCCCTAGCAAAAAGAAGTACACTGGTACATTGCCCCCTTGAGAGATCGAGCAAAAATATTTGATTTGAGGGTCAATCTCACGATAAAGAGGTTCAAAATGGATGGTATGGATGATTGCGATGATGATGCAAATGAGATGATGATGCGATCATGCCTATATGATTATGTAATAGATGTTTTATGCAAATGTATGATGTATGAGATGCTTAGACTAATAGATCTATATTATGATGATGAACATGCATGTGAGATGATATGTTGATGGTTTGTGAATGCAAGATGGATGCATTGGTGATGTTATGTTAGCACAGAGAGAAGAAAGAAGAAATGAGATGATGACAAAAGGATCCAACAAGTCCATGATCTGACGAGACTTTATTAGAGATGCTGATGATGATAGATGATGATTCGCTTATCAAGGATTGGGATTTTAAAAGGGCTACTTACCTTATTTTTTATAACACACATAGGTATGATGCATCAAGGTATAAAGAACCAGGATGGCGTTGCACCTAGTGCGATGGACTTTGACCCAACAAACAAATACGAGTATTGTTGTTCACACTTGACATATAGAAACCTTGCTAGGACGTACCTAACAAAGCAAGTACTCACCAAGTTATTTTACAAGAACATCCAACAAGCACAATAGACAAAAGATAATGATCATTGCCCCATTCCTATCTCTCTAAATGCTTTATTCGGATATCATTGAGAGGTCCTTGGAATGAGCGCAATAAGATAAATCAACATAAAAGATCAAGTACACAAACAAGCCAATGTTCTTCATACCTCTAGCCAAAGGGATTTGTTTTGATAGGATAAGAATCCAAAGTGATATCCAAAATGATGCCCATTGTCGGAACGATATATCCTATGACATGCATTATATAGGATGATGATGGGTTGATAAGTTGATTGATAGGTTGTTGATATAAGGTCGATTGACATGTCTAAAAATGATCAAGAGTTTGATTTTTCATTTAACGGTTTGTTGTTTTCTTTTGATTTTACAATAGAAGCTTTGCTTTTGCCAATTGTTGTGGTTGTTTCTGTTTGTGTTTCCAAAGGATGAAGGTGATGATCAATTTATTATGGATGATTGATTATTTCGAGTGAAAGCGAGATGAGACAGATGGATTTTTTCAAATATTTGGATATTTTTGACATTTTGCAATGTTTTGAGGTTGTTTTGGGTTTTCAAAATTTTACAAATGTTCTAATTTTTTATTTTTTGAATGTTTTGGGGTTTTCTGAGATTTTATGAATGTTTTGGATTTTTGTTTTTTGAATGTTTTGGATTTTGATGTTTTTTAATGGTTTTGGCTTTTGATGTTTTGATGTTTTGGATTTTTGATGTTTTGGATGTTTTGGATTTTGGTGTTTTTCGAATGTTTTTGGATTTTGTGTTTTTTTTGGAATGTTTTTGGATTTTGATGTTTTTTGAATGTTTTTGGATTTTGATGTTTTTTGAATGTTTTTGGATTTTCACATGATTTTGATGATTTGGATATGGATGTGTGTGATGATATCAGTGATCTATTTTGGGATTTTGTTGAAAACTAAGCAAAGTTTGATCGATCAGATTGATGGGTTAATGATGATGATAACATTCTTGAGCATACACAACAATGCAAGGATTGGATTGATCAAGATTGATTAGGATTGATGATGATAACATTGTTGAGGATGCACAACAATGCAAGGATAGTGTTAAGCAACACAAGGATTGGGAAAGATATCCCAAGATGATGATTTTTTGATTGAATTTGATTGATCATGATTGATGAAGCTTGATTTGGAACAAAATTTGTTTGAATGATTTGATGTGACGTTTGACGTGCAAATTAGATGCAACTGATATTGATTGTTTGGATCGATGTTCGATGTTCGATGAATACTGATAAGGAATGTCTTCTCGTCAAAATATGCCATGGGCTAGTGATTTGGAATGTTTTGCTCACAACTGCTTTGACCAATTTGATTTCACGTTTTCCAATGTTTGTATCACCACATAAGTTGGAGGATATAGATCAAGATTTATTCTTGAAGTTAGATCTAAATATCTATTCCCAGTGTCTAGCAATGTATGTAATGTTATGGATGAATGCTTAGATAGGTGTATGGATGGATGGATATGGTAAGCATGCAAAGGATGCCAAGGATTATCTTGTGATAAGATATGGTGTTTGGATAAAGAATATGATCATTTGGATAATGCTTCATGGCTGAGATAATGTTGGATAGGATAGGATCAATGAAAATGACCCATGTCAAGATGTTTACCATACACAAGTGTAAAGTGTGCCCCAAACTTTCATCAAGATCAAGATAACTTGGATGATGGATGCAGATGGATGAAAATAGATTGGATAATTGGTTCATTGATGCATAGTTTTATGGATAAGATGGATGGAATGATGGCTTTATTATGGATGGGACGAAATGCTGCATTTTATTATGGATGGGATGAGATACTTTCACCTAAAATGGCGCACGTAGATGATCAATTCTATTCATGATGCCTGTTTTCTAGGTTTTCATCATGGTCTTTCCCAAAGCGCCGCCCATGCAGTTTTCACTAGCGGACGATTTTTATCTTTACTATTTTCAATCCTTTTTCTAATTTTTTTGGATTTTCATAGTTTTTTATTTGATTTTTTTTTTTTTTTGGAAAGATTTTAAGCTCATGTCAAACCACCTTGGGGTATTGATGTAGACACTTTTATCATAATGTGCCATCAATAGCCTGCTTGAAGAAGTTTCTTTGCTAAGATACGTGCACTTGAATGCAACTTTTGGGATTCTTGATTTGCTTCGTTGATACTAGAGTTGACTTTGTCTTAGTGCACACATCGTGATAGAGTGCCTTCTGAATCCTTATGATGAAGGGTCATTACCAATACATGGTTAATGTGAGAATTGTATATCATGCGTGGAGGCATGGATGGGGTGTGTTTAGGGATAAGATATGGATTGGTTGATAGTTTGGAACCTTTAACTCTCCAAACTTGGGAAGATGAGCAATGATGGGTAGATACAAAAGTGTGCATGGAATGAGGACCAACTGCTTGATACACTTTGTACGTCACTTGAAAAGCCTACTTTTGCTTTTGTGGATATCTTTGATGGATACTTTTCCCTTTTTTATTTTGCCACATAGTTTCTTTGACTGATGGAGTTTGATAGGGATGATCTTTCTTTGCATTCTTTAGTATCCATTTCTATTTTATTTTTCCATTATGCTTCTCAGCTTCTTTTTCTTTGATAATGTTCTTCATACTTTGATTCAATTCTTTCTTTTGACGTTGGTTCCAATTCGTGGATGGGGTGATGGGTGGATGAAGATTCATGACATGGCTAGTTGTATCATTGACACTGTTTCATCATAAGGACTCTTCGTGCTCCCTATGTTGACATTTTCTTGAGACATAGTTTCCCCCAATATTGTGGAAGTAGTACCTTCATACTTTGATTCTCCCTATTCCAAGAGCTCTTGTTTAGAATGCATTATTTGATAAATGACCACTACAGATGATGTTATTTCAATTGGATGCTCTACTGACTCTAAAGTATCTTGTTTTGTCTGACCGGCTTCCTTAAGTGGATAATGTTGGATGTCTTCATACATGATGTCCTCAGTTTGAATTTTGGATATATCTAATCCTGATGTTGGCAACTTTGTATGGCTGTAGGAATCAATAGCCTATTCTTTTTGTGTAATAATATTAGGAGTAAAGGAATCTTGTTCTGAATGAAGATCATCTATGTGTCCATCCGCAGAAAGCATCTCATGGGTAGACGAAGGAGTAGGTGATACATGGATACGATCATCTTGCATAGATAGGAGAGTGTCCATTAGATTATTGTAGTATCTTGAAGATACAAATTCTTGATCTTGAATGATTTTAGAGTTGCTTTCGACATGATTTGGATCAAGTTCTTGGCATGGGTTAGTTTTAAAGGATTGATTGCTTACAAAGGGTTCTTGGATGTCATCATTAGTCATGGTAAGTGGTTCAATATCCTCAAGTGTCTAGTTCAGGGTTCCTTTAGTATCTGTAACCATGAGGTCAAAAGATGTCAATATGTCTTGGAAAGGACCATTGCTAGACTTTGGTGAAGGATTTTGATCATGCATTGGAATAAATTATTGAGATATGTCCTCTAACTCATAAGGAAATGTAGAGACATTTTCAATATGATCATTGGTCAATGGATCATGCATTATTTCAATAGGATCAAATAATCCTAACACTCCTTGAAATAGATCAATAAAAAGTGGCTCTTGATGTATGGTGAGTTGATCATTGGGTGGGGTAAAAACATCTTCAATATGCTCCATAATTGAGAGATCTTGAACATTGTTTTCAACAATTGTGGTGGAGAGATTGTGAATGTCTTCAACCATAGAGTCAAGTGATGTTGAAATTTCTTGAATTGGATCATTTTCAAGTATTGTTTGTGGATTTTGATCATGATTGAAAAGTGACTCTTGACCTATGTTGATTTGATCTTCGAATGAGATAAAAACATCTTTAATGTGCTCTTTGATGGATAGATCTTGACCATTGCTTTCAACAATTGTGGTGGGGATATTGTCAATACTATCACTAGTGGTTGAATGTTCATCGTTATCCCCAATAGTTATCCTTTTTCATGTTTGTGCTTGTGTTTGTTGGGTAGCTTAAGAGGCTTGTTCCACTTGTTCAACTTGTGTTGCTCATTGTGTGGCTAGATATTGTTGGATGGCCTTTTGGTAGACCTGGTGAGATTTTAATGCAATGTCATATTGTCTTGCTGCGTTTGGTTTTGGTGGTAGTGGTGGTGGATTTGGAATTTTGTTGGATGTAGTGACAAGTGGTTGAGATACGCTTGGAGTGATCATGAGGGTTTGAGATATGATGGGTGTGATAGGAATGGTCAGAATGACCGAGGTGATAGGTCCTTGGGAGACCATATTTTGATTTGTCAATATTGATGTTGTCATTTTAATAGATACCATCTATTGGTGTGATGTCGATGGTATATTCAAAGGATTTGATGTGATGGCTTGATTGGTGTTAGGTGGTTTTATTTGGTTGGATTGATTGGTGCTAGGTAAAGGGGGAAGCCCTAAACCAAGGACTGATGTTGATATGGGTAATGGTGGTGGAGATGTCTCTTGGTGTAATGACTCAACTATTTTGGTAAGTGTAGCAATTTAATCTTGCCAAATTTGATCTTGATTTCAATCTTGACTCCCTTGATATAGTTGAATTGGTTTTTGTTCAAGAAAATTTGGGATGCATACTTGTGTTTTTTGAATGGGATCATGGACAAATTGATTTTGGACAATGTTCTGATTTGGGATGATGTTCAGATTTGGCATGATAGGTTGAAATTGAACATTGTTGATGTTGGGAATCACATTGCCTTGATTTAGGTAACTTGGATTTTGCATGGTGTTACCTTGACTTGGAGTTGTTAACATCTTTTTCAGATTTTAAACAATATTTGTATGATTTGCAAACATATTTATCCCAAAGTTTTCTGGATTCATGTTTGGAAAACTTGTACTTGGTACATTCTCATTTGGCATGTAGGTATTTGGTGGGATGATGCTATTCATTTTAAGGCTCATGCATTGATTGTTTGGTTGGTGGATTTGTAGGTTTGGACTTGGATTTAAATCTACCATTGGGAAAGGTGTCCCAAATTTTGATTTGGGCATACTCACATTTGTTGTACTATTGACATTTGTCGAAGGTAATGATCCCACATATAGTTTGTATAGATGTGAGTGCTGATAATTAATCGACGTTGTAAGGATTTGATAGCTTAGTTGACTTGGATTACTCATGATGTATGGATCAAGTTTTTATTAGATGTTCTTCTTGTGTTTTGACCTTGTTGCAAAAGTGACCTCTACGGTTCTTAGGACCAATGACGAGATGAAGGATGAAAAGGGAAATGATATGAGTGTTGAATGTTTAGGGAATTTGGATCAATGCTAGACTTAGGGTTTGATTTTGATTGGTTTGATTGGATAATGAACTTGTAAACCCTAAGATGTTGGATGTGATCTTAGGATGAACTCGTTCAAAGGTGTGCTGATTTTTCTAGAGGTATGAGAAAGAATGCATTCCCATACTTCTAACTAACAAGGTGATTTTGATTTTGATGATTTACCCAAGTCTAGAATGATGTTTCCAAAGCTCTAAAGTTGTTTGGTGGGATGGATTTTGATAGATGTTTGGAATTTGGATGAAGTGTTTGATTTTGATCCTAAATGAATCTAGGAAGGACTTGTTTACTAGGCCAAGATAGTGAAGAATGTGCCTTTTCTCTAAGAGTAATTCAAAATTAAAAGACTAATGTTTTATGACCAAAAGATGCCAAGCACATATGTGGGGTACAATTGATTTAATCTTTGCTTAATGAGCTCTTTTTATCACAAACACTTCTTGATTAGATTTTGAATCTAGATGTCTAATGTCTCAACTTTCCCCTTATCCCATAAAGTGTATTATGCAGAAACGGAGGAAATTCGAGGCAAGAGTTACCTATTGTTGACCTTAGTAGGAGAAAATTGAGATGAAATCCAAATTCTTAGAAGCCTCTAAGGATACAAATCCCAAGGGCAAGCAATAACATGTGAATTTTTTCAAGGATATTTGCTTCTTTTGACATTTTATGCTCATGTTGACTATTGGTTTTCCAATGTTTTTGATCAAAGCACTATGTTTTCAAATTGACTCACAAGCAATATAACATCCTAGCTCAATTGGTACATTTTTCTTGGTGGGATTGCATCATGCCCTTCGTAGTAGAAGAGATGATTTTACATGCAACCAAGGAAAAAATATAAAGGTATGTTAAGAATGAAGTCTTAACCTCTATATTTCAACCAAGATCGGACATGGCAAGTAACTTCTTGGAATATAAGTTCCAATGCACCACTTCGATAAACTCACTCAATGGATCAATTGGTCACTACAAAACAAGGGTTCTATTTCTAACTTTCCGTTCGGAGAGATTGACCCATATAGCGAGAGTCCCCTTTTGGATCCATCTCGTCAAAATCAACCGCATGATATTGGTGTTTACTCCAATATCCACATTTATATCCCAGTTGGAAATACTCTTGGCTTTAGAGTGTTATCAGTTTAGTCATTCCCTTGGGTGAGTACTTTTTCCCCAAGGCAGACCCTCTAAGATAGACAAAAGCAAGCAAACATATTCATAGTTTGATTAACCTTCATTTAGAAACAAAGGGAGAACATATGCAATAGGTTTACTCACACTCGTAAAGTGTTTTGTTCAATTTTTAACACAAATCAAAGTGTGGAGGTGATTGCTTTATCTTACCCTAAAGTCATGAAAAAGGCCTTTTGATTCTCAAGATCGCTATAAAACGCGAGAGAAGCGCATACGTCCTTTTTCAATGCCTTTAGTTTAAGTAAGCCTTCAGGAAAAACAAAGTTGCACTTGTTCTTTTTAAATCCACAAAGCAAAATGTGAGTTCTTTTTAAGCACCAAAAGATGAGTGAGAGATACATTGTTCAATTTGTTAACCTTCAACAAAATCTAGTCAATTTGTCTAAAGTTCATTTTATGTCCTTTGCAATGATAATGGAAATATTTTGAAGTGTTTTTTTTAAGGCCCAAAACCAAATAAGATAGCCTAAAACAAAAAATTAAGGAATAAGGTGGAATCTCCAAGCATTAAAAAATGCTTTATCAACTCCAAATTTCAATGTTTAGTTTTGCTCTACTCCACTCTAGCTTTCATTTTCGCTTGATCTCAATGTTTGATTTTGACGTCAACCTACAAACATTGCAAAGTCATTAGAAATGAGAAGTATGCACATATTGTAAAAAAATAAAAATATGCATAAGGCATGTTAACTATGTAAAGCAAATAAAATGGCCAAGGCCCATGAAGTTGACCCAAAAATACCAAAATAATTTTCATTTGCATTTGCTTTTATGCAAGGACTATTGATTTCAATAATTCATACACAAAAAATTTCCCTTAGTGAGATTTTAAATCACAATGATAGATTAGTGAACATTAAAATTTATAACAAATATCACTATCATTTGAATTCAAACAATTTCAAAGATCAATTACTAACAAATAGGATTTGAAATGGAAGCTTTAAATCTAAATTACAGCAAAGGGTAATTAATGACAGTGATTCCAAATCTCTAATAGTAGCTCTCAAATCTCAAAGTTCTGCTTTCAAAATATCCAGTCATGCCTCGCAGATTGGTTGGATATATATATATATATATATATTCTCCAAAATTTTAGCCAAATCAAATCTAATTGTATATGCAGAGGAAAATTTAAATGCAATCACTGTACCAACCACTATACTACAATATTTTATTTATGAGTCTTGTCTGGTCATGAATTTTACTCAATACTCATAATGATTCCACGTCTTTGCTAATAATAGCCACGGCTCTAAATCTGTAGAAATCATAATATATGTTATACACAAAAAGTTGTTGCTCGAAAGGTTTCCCTGTTGCATTCAAACTTTGGATTTTAACGTGTTATATCTACAGTTAGTGATTTGAATCTGCTAATAATAAAGGCGCCCCCTCCTGATATGTGGTAGATATGCTGGTAAAATAGTATTGCACTGCCTCCCTCTATCAATTTAGATTTCAAATTTTCTTGCCAGATTTTATGTTGGTAGATCATTGGTTTGCGGTTTGGAAAATCTCCATGCAATCGATATTGTCAGTAATGAATTTGAAACCTGCCATAACGTCTCTATCACTGCAACACAATGAACTCACAGAATTGTAATTTAAATGGCTAGTCACATGCTAATTTTTCAATCATTAAAATCTTAATTCCAAGTACTTAGACTCTATTAAGGTGCAATGATAGTATGAAAGTCACAATAGATTGAAATTGACTACTGAGATAACAAACCTACAGTAGTGTTTTCACTACTTTAGTCGAGCTGAGACCTAGTGGGGATACCAAAGTGCATATGAGAGACACCACTATAGAATTTTTGGCGTTGACGAAAGAAAGAGTTAGTGGGCGATCTACAATACTGAGTCTAAGACACTTTCTAGTTGTTCAATAACCATCTCACATTCGTTCAAAACATGGCACATAGTTTAATCATTGTAGCTCTAATACTAGCAACTAGTTTCGCTGATTGTTCTATCTGCAGGTCAGTTTTTCTTTTTATGTATAGAGGAGCAGCAAGTGGTGGATACATCAATGCTAGTGATGGTGAATATGGCAAAGCTAGTGGTGGTGGTTATGGAGGTGGGGTAGGAGAATGAATCGTGCATAAAGAAAAAAAATCTAAATCAATGCAGTTGGTAAGTGTAAAACCGCGCCCAAGGACCTGTGACTGGCCTTCTCCCAGACTACGCCATTCATTGACTAGACAAGTTAAATGTACTTCAAAATGCCAAAAGAAATGTACTCTCCTATGCGTGAATGGGAGCTTTAGAACTGTGTATGGACATCCATCAAAAGCATAAAGTTATTAGCAGGTGTAAGACAAATTCCTCAATCTTAACCAACAATCTCTCTCTATGCCAAACTGGGAGCATAGAAAGGGCATACAAGATGTTTGACAGAATGCATCAAATACGTGGTCTCATGGCCTATAATGATTGCAAGGAAATCATACAAAATTTTGGACAAATGAAGAGGCACATAGTTGACATAGCGCTAGAAAATGATTTGACATCCAAGTCATGACAGGTGTGGTGATTTGATGGTTGCTTTGAGTCCCACGCACAACAGAATAAAGGGATTTGAAGCAACTAAAGTATTAACCAAATGCATTTGACAGGTGTAAAGCTGAATTCTTTAGCCTTTGCTATATCTTCTCATCCTTTGTGAACAAAATGGGAGCTTTGGAACATGGTACGAATGTGCAGTAAAGCATAGCCGATGGGGGGAGTCTAACAAAGCTATGCTTGCAATTACCCTGATAGATGTTGTACGCAAAATGTAGAAGTATAAATAAGTCACATGAACAGTTTGGTAGAATTCCTCATGGAAATGTGGTCTCAGGAATCATAGCGATAGTAGGATGTGCACAAGGTGGATTGAAGGCCATAAAAAGGTACATGCTTTTTGCGTGGGAGACATATCACATTCACAACACCAAAGGTCTATGCAATGTTGCAAAAATTGGCTTGGCGGATGAAGTAGCAAGGTGTTTCCAGATTCTTGCATGACATTATTACTAGGTATGTATGTGAAAGAGTAGGCACAAGGCACTAAATTATTTGACATGAAAGCCTCAAAGACACAGTTACCAACAATACAATGTTGGTACAATCATATGTTAAAAAGGATTTACTGAATAAGATTTCCTACCTGTGCCAATATGAAAACTTTGGTATAGGGTATGGCCATCCATTAGAGAATTATAAATCCAGAGGGTGCAATAAATGCACAAACTGACTTTCAATCAGAAGAAAAAAGCATTTATATTCAAATCACCATAGTTAAAATAGACTTGCGCAAATATGAAAAGTTTGGTATAGGGTATGGCCCTCCATTAGAGAATTATGAATCCAGAGAGTGTAATAAATGCACAAACTAACTTTCAATAATAAGCAAAAAGAATTTATATTCAAATCACTGTAGTTAGAATAGTTGAGAGATAACAAGAGATGATTTCAACTTTCGTGCCAATAGATCACCCCAAGCCTTGAAATTTATCAAAAAACAAAAATAAATTTTGTATTCCTACGGAAACTTCAAATTCTCATCTAATCACAGTGGAACAATTAATAGATAAGCTTAAAAAAAAAATGTGAGTTGAATATTCTTTTGAACCAAAATATGTCATACGAATATGACGAAGGTTCATGCCCTCCCTCTAGTGCCATTTATGTGGTTGCTAAATCTGCATTTACCCCAAATATAAAAAAACATTAGATTTATTAGCAAATGAAGTAAAACCAAACTAAGCAACTCCTATGAAATACTAAATCATGCTTCATAATGCAATCAAAACAACAAAATATCAAATGAACTAAGTGAAAGCATAAGGAAGCAAGAATCAAACTCTATCTCATATTGGATTGGTGTTTCTATGGAAAGAAGCCCTTTCCCAATCCTTGCTTAAGCTCCATGATGAAAATGCTATGAAGAATGATATGGAATGCTAAGATGATATGGTATGGATTCAAATGACAATGATGCATTTCTGCATGGGATTGTGGAGATGAAATGCTAAGATTGTGGAGTGAAATGGACAAAATCATATCTCAACTAAAGAGAGTGACTTTGCATGAGGATTGTGGATGTCCTTTGATGCAGAATCAACCCTCTACTTGTAGATTCTCAAGTTGAAAGAATGCTCATAAGAGAGCAATGTGGGATAAAGATTAGACCAATGAGATGAGGCCACTTGTCACATTATGATAGGTTGGGGAATGTGCATGTTTTGACCAATGTGCCCAAGAGAGGGAGATTCAAATTTGAATTTGTGAATTAAATGTTGAGAGGGGGACATGTAAGAGAGAAACTATTGCAATGTTGGAAGGGACAAATCAACCTGTCATCATTTTCAAACTTGAGGGAATATTCCTCAAAGATGCCATGTTGATGGAAAATGTTGTTTTTAATAAATCAATAAATTGATTTATTGGTGCAAGTGGGAAAAGCTAGAGGATGTGATGGGTGGTTAGATTAGGTTAATCAGGATTAGATTAACTTAGATGATGATTAGATGCTTTGACCCTTTTGACCTAGATTTAGAGATTTCTTTAAATCAAAAGGGGGATGAAAGGTGATAAAGATTTAGTTAAATAAATATTTGATTTATTTAGCTAAGGGGGATAATGATAGGATCAAATTAAATAAAGTTAATTTATTTAATTTTAGATGGACGATCCTTAGAGATTAAATCAATTAAACTTGGTTTATTTAATTGATGGGCGAATATGAACTATTTAAATGCATGATGTCAATTTCACGTGTCTACACTTCTAAAATAGAATCCTTATTTCCTTGAGCAATTTATTTAGACTCACTAGTAGTGATGGGTGTATTTTCCATCAGGGAAAAAGGTACTTCAGACAAAGAAGGAAAGGTATTTTCTTCAACAATCTGGTTAAAAATGGCATCAGAATCTTCACGCACAGGTTTTGTTTGTCTGGTCTTCTTTTTAGGAGTAGGGGTAGATATGGTGTCATGTTCACACATTGACTTCAATTTAGTCATCTCTTCAGGCTTCTCACCATCACCCTCGAATTGTCAATTTTCACTAGAAGACCTAGTAGCCAATCTCCTTGATGATGTACCCACTGCAATTGTCTAAGTAGACCCCTATTCATTTTTTTGAGATGATTTTGGTTCTTTAGTAGAACCTACACCCTGTCGCTATTTTCCTTCTAGTACCAATCTTGAGTTTTTTTCAACATTGGAGCACCTCGTATATTCATATCCAAAACTTCATTTTTACCCCAATCAACCTTAGGATGAGATTTATCAAACATTTTTTGGGTATGTGCAGGATCATGTTGGGCCAAAAAGTGGCAATATGATGGGTATGTGTAGGGTATGTGGCTGATGACTTTTTTAACCCAAAATTGATGAAACGAAAATGGTTTTTAAAGGAGATTCTCAACTTTCTACCAATGTAAATTTTTTTTTACTTTGAATTTAATAAATAATTATTATTCATTTTATACTTGAATTATGACTAAAGTCCTGATTGATAGGCTAATTGAAAAATATCTATAGCTTTCAAATGATATCATAATATTTGAATCTGAAACATGTGTCACATTCTATGCTTCACATAATATGGGATTAAAAAAAAAAAAAATCATGAAGTTTTGACCAAGTTAAGGTGGTTAGACATACTAGTTTTTATACTTTTTAAAAGTTGTAATAAAAAAATCATAATTAATTATTTACTTGGAAAAAAATTACAAAAAAATATGCATCACATTTATGAGTCCTCTACTTATATCTAAAATCTTATAAAAAAATATTATCATTTTGTTGTGGTTAGGGTGGTCAGACAGACATTTACTTCTTTTTTTTTTTTTGAAATTTAAGTACTACTACATTGAAATTTCAAATTTTCACCAAATAGATTCATTTTAAAAAAAAAAAAAAAAAACCTAGTGGATATGTGTAGGATCATGATGGGCCAAAAAGTGGCAATATAATGGGTATGTGGATGACGAATTTTTTTAACCCAAAATTAATAAAATGAAAAAAGGTTTTTAGAAGAGATTCTCAAGCTTTCCACTAATATAAATTATGCTTTATTTTGAATTTAGTAAGTAATTATTATTCATTTTCTATTTGAATCACGACTAAAGTCTTGGTTGATAGGATGATTGAAAAAAATCTATAGCTTTCAAACAATATCATATTTTTTGAATCCAAAACATGTGTCACATTCTATGTTTTGCATAATATAGAATTAAAAAAAATAAAAAATGAATTTCATGAAGTTTTGACCAAGTTAAGGTGGTCAAACATATGGGTTTTATATTTTTTAAAAGTTGTAATAAAAATTTCATAATTAATTATTTACTTGGAAAAAAATTACAAAAAAATATGCATCACATCGGGACATAAGTCCTCTAATTATATCTAAAATCTTATAAAAAAATATTATTATTTTATTGTGGTTAGGATGGTTAGACAGACACCTACTTTTTTTTACCTAAAATTTAAATACAACTACATTGAAATTTTAAATTTTCACCAAATAGATTTTTTATTTTAAACAAACCTAGTAATTTAGAAACTACATTCAATTTTCTATAGATTTTATTCTTACATATTTTTGAAATAATATAGGTAACTTATTCAAATTTTTACGTCAAGTTGCCTAACTCTGATTTTTTCTGAATTTTTTGCCACTTAAGGGCCTGTTTTTTCCATGATGATCCTACACATACCCTAGTAGTTTAAAAACTACATTCAATTTGCAACAAATTCTATTCTTACATATTTTTAAAATAATATAGATAACTTATTCAAATTTTTATGTTAAGTTGCCTAACTCTGATTTTTCCAAATTTTTTGCCACTTAAGGACTTGTTTTTTCCATGATGATCCTACACATACCCTTAAATTTATAGTCAAGGTCAATGACCACCGAATCTTCAGTTACATTTTCAAGAATTTGGAAAGAAAGACCAAAAACTTGTATTTTCCTGAGGGTTAACCTCATATAATCTCTTTTCAAGACTTCATTTTTCATCAACACAATCCTCCCAAAAGTCCTCAATAGAAGGTTGATGCTGATATGAACTCCCTCCATATAAATTTTGTCTCACAAAACCCTTGCTATCAAAATTAGCCCTCATGAATAAATGTTGAAGGTTATACTCTTTAAGAATTCTTTCAGCACATTTGGCCATCTAATTAATTTTACACGTGGAGTTTTCAATGGGAAAACATACCCTTGCTTCCCCATATTCATGTACTTTACATTCACCATGACCATTTGTCTACAGATATCCAAGAACACCAACAAATCTTCAAGATATCTAGGCAATTTTAATGGGGCTTTCTTAAAACCTCTTATCGTACAGTAGGAAAACCTATCAAATTGAATATAGAAACTTCCAAACTTTAATACAAAAGACATTGACTCAGGAGAAAGTCACATTGTAGGGTTTCTATCCAATTTCCTCAAAGCTTCCATCAAGAATGCATCATTGACAAGGCAAAAATCTCCCATTATAACTTTCTTGGTAAACTATGGATAACACTTATATACAGGCATGCCAAATGTTGGCAGTATCTATGGCTTTAATCTTGACCAAAAGGATCTTTGACTAGCTATAATGTATATTAAGCAAGAACACAAATGGAAGGTGGCAGTTTTCTAGAAATTGACTAATTGTTCATTCAAATGAAAGCAAATTATCTTAGCCCAGTCAATGAACACATTCTCATCATAGATAACCAAAATAAACTGACACATCCAATCTTCAAAAGACTCAATTTGTGCATTTCCAACAATGTGATGTAACAAGGAAATGGCATTTGTGATTTCCACTTTGAAATGCATTCTCTTAAATTTGGCAAGTAATTGTGACTTACCTCTTTTCTTCGACTTCAACCACCTTGTTGATGGCGATTTTGGCACCACAACAATGCAAGAAGAATATTGCTATTCTACTTCTCCTGAAAGAGAAAGGTAACACATGGATGGCTTAGATCCCAAGGTCCTTATGGTTGGGTCTCAACTGTGTTGATGTTATTCAGTGGTCAATGCAATAGTAATATTCAAGGGGTCTGCTAGTGTTGAGCTTTTGGATTGCTCTAAGATCGAGCATGAAATAAAACCTACTTTAATAGGGGTTTTAAAGAAACATCAAAAGATAGGTTAGGGTTTTGAAACAGAAAAGAACAATAGTTCATCTAATCTTAACCAGACTTGTTAACTTCAAGGAATTATAGATTAAAACTACAGAAAAAGATAAGCTTGTGATTGACACACAACCTCTTTCATTCTCAGTGATAATTTTCATAATAGCTTTTAATTACCATTTAAGTAAAACATAAAACAATATTTCATTCCTTGAAGACTTCACAAATCGAATGATCAAATTAAGAAAAATATCATTCAAGGACATAACATGAAGTAGATTAAACTCTAATTGTTTCTACTGTTATTAAAACTGATAAACTATATTTACAAAGCTAGCACCATCACTAGTGTATAGAGAATCTGAAGCTCTAGATTGTTTCCAACTACACTAAAAGAACTTAGAGAATACATTATAGCCTATACTAAAATCTTACTGCTAACTAAGAAGACAAAGAGAAGCTCTTATTACTTAGAATCAAGATGCAACTCTCTCCTTCTACTAGCTGAATAACTCCTAATAGTCCTAACTTTCTTTTAAATCTTTCTAACAAAGCTATGTTTTCCTTCCAAAAGTTCTAACCTTTACCAAAAGGCAAGTATGCCTTATATATAGGATGTACCAACTTGAATGTGTTGTCCCCTGCACTAGGGTTTTATAAAATATCTATTTTTTTACTACCTGAAGGTCGGCCCTCCGATCCTTTTAAAAGATTCAATGTGTATTCAATGCGGAAGCCATGCTATCCATGCTTCACGAAGAATTTCTATCCTTCAGAAAAGTCCTTTTGATCTTCTAGTAGCTACTGCATTTACTCTTCTATCTCGGTGTTCATCTTTGAACTCCCCTTGTAGTTTGTCCTGAATGCTCAAAAGATCATCATTAATATCAATCTATCTCCTCACCAGCAGTGGCCACAGTTATCCCTATGAGTCACTAATCTTTCATCTTTCTTACGGCTTCCCTCACGTCCTAGACTTCTGTGTATATTGACCATCCTCCTGAAAAATCCCTCGGGCTTCCTTGCTCTTCTGAACATTCAATCTGTCGCCACCTACTCTCAGAAAGGGACCCACTTGATTGGGAAATCATTGGCCATGCAGGATTCTTTGATGGTCAAAAGCAGTTGGCCTAGCATCGCATGTTCGTGAGACACCTCTGATGTCTCCTCGATGCGATTTTACCATCGGCCAGCCATCAACAAGACACGAGATAGTTAGTGAGATGTCTCGGTGGGCTACAAAAGTCACATCAGGCTCCAAAAGACTATCAGAAAGACTCCATCCTTTTGCTGAGACCACATGGCGAAGCTCATGTTTTCTCTTGGTGTCTTCCCGACATCCTCCATTACTGGGAAACCCATCGTTATCAACAAGACCCTCAGCGAATTCCTTTTTCATTTTGGATGAGCCCATTTTCTTCCTTTTGGTGTGACCTTCATGAGTCGGTGAGACCTTACACCGAGTCTCATATCCTTTGGCGAGCTCATCCTTCTTGTCGCTGAGACTCTCTCGGATCAGCAGGACATCCTATCGAACCCACTGCATTCTTTCCAAGTCTTCCCAAGCTCTCTTTGTTCTCTTTGAGCTCCTTTTCTTTGGTGTGACCTTCTCCTTTCAGCTAAAAACTATACCAAATTCATCATTCTTTGGTGACCTTTTATGTCAGGGAGACTCCTCTTTAGTTATACTGACATGCATTTCTTTCATTACCAGCACATCGCTGACACTGCTATGTTTCGTTGAGACCTCTTGGCATGTGCCCTTCTTCTCCACGAGCTCCTCCTTATCAGTAAGACCTCCTTCAATCAGTGAGACTTTATGCTGATTGAAGTTTCTTTTGCCAAATCATGCTGTCACCGGGACATTTTTGTGGTCTTACTGATAGACCTCCCTCCTTGTGCCCTGTCGGTGTGACCAAATGTATTCGATAAGACCTTATATCGAGCCCACCATGTCCTACCGAAGACTAACCCTTCGGTAGGACCTATGACGACTCTCATCTGTGTCGCCGTGACTTTCCTTTATCGGTGAGATGTCCCATAGACATCTCACATCTTGGTGAAGACCTCCGTAAACTCACTCTTTGGTCACCGCGACTTACCAATTCTCTCACCGATGGCCACCAATGGAATCCCCCTTTGCACTAGTCAGTGAGACTTTCTTCTTCGCCAAGACCCTTTGGCGAAGGCGTAATCCTTCACCGAGCTTCATTTCTCTTTTGGTATGGTCCCCTTCTGCCTTTGCTAAGACAATCCGGAGTCACCCAAACCTTTTTCCGAGTGCATCCAACCTTGCCGATGGCATGTTGTTTAGCGATCCTTTCCTCTTGGGAAGACCCTTCTATAGTTATACCAACAGATCCCCCTCCTTGTGCCCTGTCGGCATGACCAAATGTACTCACTGAGATCTCTTCACGAAGAAGGTGACTCCCGCCAAAGTGAAATCTTTTCCTGCTGATAGAAAACTCCATGTCACCGGGACTTTGCGTGGTGTCTTGCCGATATGAACTGCACATGAATTTCGATAGCTATGACATCTCTGAGGTCTTGCCAACTTTTACCTTAACTAATTTTTTAAGACCAACTGCATTAAGGAATGGCATTCAACTAAGCTCGCCTAGCAAATATTCCTAGGTGGAGGATTTAAACCTATAAAAGAAAGGTCTGCATTAGTTCTCAACAGAAAATAAAACATATTATAATAAAATCACCATTGCTTACAATTATTTAAGTGAATCCTTGACAAGAAGGAAAACCAATTTAGTTTGAGACAGAACCAAGATTAAATTAGATAGATCAAAAGTAAAAATTAGAAGGAAAAAACACAAGAATTCCAAAGAGGAAAGCAAGTAACTAGAAGCAAAGAAACCAAAAGAAAAGGGGGACCCATTTTGATCCAAACCAAAGTGGGTTGGTTATGCAAGGCATAACAAATGGTGACTCGACTGGGAAAATGGTTTAACCATTTTCATGAATCCGAAGGATTCAGCTACCCAGAACTCCTGGTTCATGAACATCACAACTCTAGTTAGGTCAGTTAGAACAAGCAAGGTAGAGCTAAAATCTCAAATGTAGGTCAATTAATGGCTACCCCTGAATCAATGTGTGTGCTTGATAGTGGATCATTCCTTTCATAAAGTTCTCCATCTTTTGAATAACAATGTGTAAAATTTAGGCTACATGAGTTGATTTTCTTCGTGCAATGATATCCTAGGCATTGCTCTACTACCAGTCAGGCATCCATAGCCTCGACAAAGATACCTCTAGTTCTCTCATAGCATTGCTCTACTACCAATCAGGCATCCATAGCCCCGGTAGAGATATTGGAATCACCCATTCATATTGATTCTTCTTCTTTTGATAATTATTTTCTTTTCTTTCGGAGTTTAAGATATTTCATTTAATTCTGCTTTTTTTTTCAATATGTCAGATGTTTAATATCTGATCTGGGTTGAAAACTACAATGGACCTCATAATCAACACTTGGAAGTCAGATTTTTTACTCAAATTATATAATACTGTCATCCTAGGATAAATACACTACTAGAAGAGGAGATGATTTTAAGGATTTGTGATAGATTCAGGGGAACTGATGAATGCTACTTACTTGGCACCTTGTTCTTGAAAAAATTTCCACAACCTTTATTGAAAACAAACATGAAACAAAGAATTCAGGACAGAATCATCAAATTACATAACTTGAAAATATCTAAACCACTTCTCTCCTAATGACCATAGTATGCTTTAGATAACAACCCACAACTTCAAATGAAAAAACAGATCAACCCCCCAAAGAGCAGAACAAACAAAAAACAACAAATAAAACAAATAAAACAAAAGGAGATAAAAACAAATATACAAACAACAAGCTAAACTCAAACAAAGAACAACAGACTACAAAGAGACAAAGAATGAATTACTTACACAAGGAGCAGCAAGCCACCTATATAAAGCAAAAATTTGCTTACAAACCGAAATACAAAAGCTATATACACAATCATAGATTATCTACAAACAAGAGACAAAATAAATTACTTACATAAAGAACAACAAAAACTTATATACATAACAAAAATTTAACAAGCCTCATGATTCAAAATAGTACTTGAGGAACTGCCCATTAACAGGCAAAGGAACCAGCTCCCCAGTTAAGCTACATAGTCTGAAAGCACTTTCCCCTAGGATTTCAGGAATTTGATAAGGACCCAGCCATAGTTTGTCAAACTTTTGATGGCTTCCCTTCTTTTCATTGGCCTTATCCCATAACAGTACTAGGCCTGATATCCTAAAAGCTTTTATCTTGGCTCTTTTGTCAAACCAGTGTTTGACAACAGATTGATATCTAAAGAACTGTTGTAAAGAAGCATCTCTTTGTTCTTCTAGTTTTAACAGAGCAGCTAGTCTTACCTCTATCCTATTGTCACTAGATTAAAATTTTTGCATGAACTCCATAATAGGTATTTGTAGATGGATGGGAAAGACAGGCTCTTGGCCATATACTAGCTTGAATGGTGAGGTGTTTAAGGAAACCTTAATCCTAGTCCTATCTGCCCATAATGCAAATCTAAGCTGGGTGTGCCAGTCTCTAGGGTTATGCTCTAACAGTTTCTTAACCACCCCTAAGAGATTCTTATTGGTAGACTCTGTAACTCCATTACCTTGTGGATAATAGTTTGAGGAATACTTCAAGACGATCTTGTGATCATAGGCCCAAGAAATAAACTCAACAGAAGAAAAAGCAGAACCATTATCACATACCAGAGCGAAGGGTACCCCAAACCTCGTAGTGATACATTCGGTGAGGAACCTGATCACTACCTCAGTTGTGCTATTTTTGCAAGGTATGGCCTCTGTCCACCTCATACAGTAATCAGTAGCAGTCAAGATAAACTTATGTCCTACAGAGGAATTCAGGTTAATCACTCCAATGAAATCCAGTGCCCACTAGGAAAATGGCCTTACCTTGTAAATGGGCTATAGTGGCATGGATGCATAGCATTCCCTTGGTGCAAAAACCTGGCAAGTGTGACAGGTCCTCACATGCTAGTGTGTGTCATTGAATATGTAGGGCCAATAATAACCAGATCAGAGAATCTGGTCTGTAAATGAATCTACAGAACCATGACTTGCACCATGTTTCCCATGAAACTCAAAGATTACTTGCTTGGCCTCTTAATGATCAAGGCACCTTAGGTATATTCCTTCAAAGTTCCTCCTATATAGCAAACTTCCTTTGAACATATAATGAGAAATCTTTAGTCTCAGAGCTCTCCTTTGAGTTGAATTCATCCCATTCAGACATCAATTGTCAAGCATCAGGTGGACAACATCAACATACTAGGGATTGTTAGAAAATAATTGGGCTATGTATTGTTGACAGACAATATTATCACTGGCATTCACCATGGACTAGGATAAACCCATGCCCCTAACTAATTTCATGGCACGCTTTTCCAGGTCAAATTCCTACAAGATAGCCATCCACTTGCCTCTTCTTTCCCCTAGCTCACTTTGCATCAGCAGGGACTTCACAGCTGCATCATAAACTACAGTGACGACTTGACTTTGAATGATGTAATGTCAAAATTTCTTGATGGCCTAAACCAGCGTGAAGGCTTGCTTCTCTAGAGGTGGGTACTTGATCTCCGCATTTTTGAATGGAGAGCTCATGAATGCAATCGGTCTCTCCTCCACCTCTTCTTATCGTTGAGTTAATACAGTCGTGCATGAATGCTCAGAGATGAAAGAGTAAATGTAGAATGACTTAAGGTAATCAGGGCTAGCAAGCATGGGTGCTTCTAAAATAAACCGCTTGACCTACATGAATGCAGCCTTCACCTCCTCTATCCACTTTGTTCTTGCATCCTTCTTCATCATTTGGTTTAATGGCTTTACAATCTCTGCAAAGCCTGTGATGAACTTTCTCATGTAGTTAATTTTCCCAAAGAAAGACTTCATTTCTTTCTTACTTCCTAGCTGGTTGATCTTCAAAATGGACTTGACTCTGTCTGGATCAATTTATATTCCCCTTTCAGAGATTATATGTCCCAAAAGCTTTCCCTCTGTGACTCCAAACATGCATTTTTTTTGGAGTCAATGAGACTCCATACTGGATGCATCAATCCAAAACCTTGGCCAAGTCAACAGCGTGGTTTAATCAATCCTTGGAGAACACTGTTAGGTCATCTATGTAAAAAATAATACATTTTCCAATCAGGTCTTTGAAAGCTATGTCCATGGTACACTAGAAAGTAGCTCCAGCATTTATCAGGCTGAATGGCATCCTTTTGTATGCGAACGTCCCCCACTTGGTAGTGAAAGCCATCTTCATCCTGTCCTGGCAGTTGACCATCACCTGATTGTATCCTAAATAGCCATCTAGGAAAGACATCATCTACACTCCATTAACAGTCTGCAAGACTTCATCCAGAGTAGGAAGCAGATAATTATCCTTTTCTGATGCTCTATTCAGATTTCTAAAGTCAACACACAGCCTGATCTCCCCATTTTTTTTGCGGACTGGAATTAGGTTGGCTACCCATGTTGAATGGCGCACAGGGAAGATTATCCTTGTAGACAACAACTTTTGAACTTCTTTGTAGATCAATGGCTCAATCAGGGCATTGGCAGGGCACTGCTTCTGTCAAAAAGGTTTAACCTCAGTCTTTAAGGGGATAGTGTGGGTCATGACAGAAGAATCAAATGTCTGGAGGTCTTGATACCCCCAGGCAATCATAGCAATGTCCCTTTTTACTGGCCTCAATATGTCTTTTCTAATTGCTTTAGGGTAGGCCTTCCCTATGTAGACATTCCTTTCAAGACCCGAGTCAGCTAGGTTAACCATTTCATATTCACCTCTATTGCCTTCAGCTAATATCTTTTCTTGAGCCTTCGGATCTGAGTCAAAAATTCTTACCAATGCCACCATTCCTTTGGGAATGCTATTACTTTTCAAATTAAGGACTCCT
The DNA here is from genome assembly GCA_007258455.2 of Sequoia sempervirens. Classification (NCBI taxonomy): domain Eukaryota; kingdom Viridiplantae; phylum Streptophyta; class Pinopsida; order Cupressales; family Cupressaceae; genus Sequoia; species Sequoia sempervirens. The sequence continues at coordinate 44,462 of VDFB02335025.1, read as the reverse complement.
ATATCACATTCCTCAGGATTCCAATCTCCCTGACCCCTATTGGATTCATCTATAATTTGTCCTTCAAAAACATCTGAACTTGCAAGGAAAGCAAGGAAATGTCGATCATCATCAAAGACATGGAAGTTCTTGATATTGTCAGGAACAGCTGGGGTGGCCATCAATTCTACTGAGAATTTTTTGAATTTGGAGCCTTGCATAGGCTGCAAGGTGCTTGTAGCAACAACCAGTGAATTGACCACCTAATTGTCATCTCTAGGGATTACGTTGATCCCAAATGCATCGAAGTCTTCGATCAAATTCCATACCCTATTTCTATATGCTGCCAGGCTTTTATTGTGGCAGGTGTACTAGTTGCGCACTTGCTTGATAACAACTTCTAAATCTCCCTTAAGCATCGGGGCTGTAACTTTTTTCTTGTGTGCAAACATTAATCCTCGAGCCAGAGCTTCATATTCAATAACATTATTAGTGCACCCAAATTGTAACCTGTAAGAGGCAAATAAAACTTTCCCTTTCAGGCTGGTTAGTACAATTCCAACACCACAACCAGTTTTGGACTTAGATCCATCAAATGTTAGGGTCCACAACTGATCAAAAGCAAGGGGTAATCTTTTTGAAGTTTTCATAGATATTTGAATAGGATCAACTAAAGGTGGGAGTTCCTGATCCTTGTGACCAGTCACAGGGGAAGAATTCTTTATAGATTATCTAGGTATACTTTGCAATTCTAGCTCGGTTGTATCATCTGACCTCTAGTTATTTGCCCGAAAATTATTTGTCCCTTTTGTTGACTCCTTGAGTTTTGTTTCATTTATGAGTGTAGGGGTATTAAACCAACCTTGGGGCTGCTCTTTATCAACATGCTTATTCAAGAATATATTCAGGGTGGGATCTATTTGAGAAAGAAATCCTATTGAAGGAACCTTATCCCTGGTTAGCATGGTTGCTTCTTGGACTTTGAATAGAAAGTGGTCTACATCTATCTCGAAATGCCCCAGGCTATTCTTTTCAGTTTGAGGAATACAACCTAAGGTGTCCATACAGAGTTGACACATCAATTTAGAGTGGTTTTGATAGTGTACCCTGCACCAATTTGGGAGTAAAAGGCTTAATAAATTGATGTCTTCTCCTAAGACCAGTTGGTCTTGTTGTAGCTTTCTAATTAGGGCCTATTGATTTTCATTAGTCGTGGGGTAGGGAACTTTAGTTTTAGCATGTCCTTGGCATTGAGAACCGAGAAGGTTAGAATTTCTTCTTGTTTATAAACCCCTATTTTGGTCTCAAAGTTACCTCATTAGGACAATCGTACTCAGTGATGATATTCTTGAGGCGAGGCTCACTTTCAATCCTAATCTGATTAGGAATCCCTTTCTATGATAGCCACATATGTGAAAAGTCTAGGGAGAGATATCCCCCTAAATTTTTCATTAGATCTTGGCTTAGTAGCATACCATAGGTCTCAGGGATATCAACCACCTAAATGTCAATGTTAGTTAGGATCCTAGGATCAGAGCCAACTTGGACATGTATGTTCTTTAAGTCCCCCACTACATTGACCTCTATTTGGTCCAGCTGAATGACTTTCTTATTGGTTTGAATGGGGTTTAATCCTAACTTCTTACATATGGAAAATGGCATGACATTTCCTAAAGCTCTTGAATCCAATAAATAGTTATGTAAGTTCTTGCCAGAAATTCTTAAACTTAAAAGGAAAGGAGGAGTACCTACTTTGCTTCTGTATAAGGTTGCATTCATGTCTATAGGGGAGGTAACCTTGCTCTTTCCTTTTGCCTTATATGCTTGTTCCAGAGCTTTCAACACTATCTCCCTTTGAGTAGGGCACCACTTCAAAATGTTAAAGTATGACAAAGAAGTTTTTTGTTTCTGCATCTCAGAAACAATGTCGAATTCTGCATTAAAACTTAGATTACTTTTGAAAATAGCAGAGGGATTGCCCTTGTTATGGGGGTCCGACGGGCCCTTTGGTGGAGAAGGGTTATTATCAACACTTTGATTTGGGGGCACCATATGATTAGGGGGTACTGATGTAGTAAATGGACCCTTACTTTTATTTCTCAGGAAGTGTCCTCCTTTTGACTGAAAGGCTTGAGCATCGTATGAATCTTCCTCAGGTTCATTTTCTTCTTGTCTCGGGAATGAAAGTTCTCCTCAAAGAGCTCATAAGTCATGGAAGTATCCATTGAGTCACCTCCTTTGTTTGAATTCCCTTGAAATGTATGGGCATCTTCATGTGCCATTTTGACAATTTTCTCCATTTGAGGGCAATTTACCTCAGAATGGGTCGCTGTATCATGCAACCTGCACCAATTGGTCATGGAATTAAAATCAGCCACATTTGCAGTATGTGACCTCTCCTCATTTGCTAGATAATCATGAGGAACTCCACCATTATTGGGCCCCGTATTCCATTGCTTGTTGTTATTTGTTCTCTAGTTATACCCTCTGTTTTGGCTTTGATAACCTCTTTGATTGTAGTTGTTATTGTTCTGATAAGAGCCCTGGTTGTTGTTGTTTTGATTAGGGGAATTACTTTGATTATAAGATGTGTTCAACCTAAGCTGAGCCATGTCATTAGTGACTTGGGACAACATTTTCTTCAAGGTTTCTACTTCATTGGTAAGCTAAGTAGTCTTTTCACTTTCAATAGCCTTAGCCATAGGTGGCTGATCAACATGGCTTGTAGTTCCAACTTGGTGATGAAGACTTTGGGGACCTCGGGGTTGTTGAAAGGGGTCAGTAGTCCTATTAGTAAAGAATGGAACTAGTGGTTGGGTTTGTAATTCAGACGTAGGCCCATAGTGGGAAGGAGACATCCCTAGAACATTATTGAATAAAGGGGGTATACTAGGTGTCTGATACCGTACTAAAGGACAACCTCCCCCCAAACTTGGTTGAGAGTTGGTCTATTGCTATAACTTAATGGATAAATGATAAACCTTGGATAGGGTATCAATATCCACTGGCAGATAAGTTCTTTATAAGAACAATCCCAACAAAGGGTCTATAATAGTAAAGCATGCTTGAATGGCACTGTCCTCGGTAACTAGATAGGGATCCTGTAGCCTCCTATACATTCTTTGGAACTTGGTATTGAACAAGGGCATGGATTCACATGGCTCCTTCCTAATGGTGGTGAGTTGGTGATATAGAAGGGCTGGGTCCACATAGACTCTAAACTGGTTGATGAAAGCATTTTCTAAATCTATCTAGGATAGAATAGAGCCTTGAGGAAGATTGAGATACCAATTGTATGCCATGTCCCCTAAGGAATAAGGGAACAACCTGCAAACTACATCATGATGAGCTATTTGAGCTTGAGTACAAGCATCCTTGAAAGCTTGTATGTGTTCTTCAGCACTCTTTGATTCACCATGGATGTATTTAGGGCAGAAATTCTCAAGGTTCTTAGGCATGTCATGAAAACCTCTAGGGATAGTCCCCAATGGAGAGGGATTATTTTGAAAGAATGCCATTGGTGGTAGTGGTGGTTGACCCAACTATTGTATGGGTTGAACTAGCTGTAATGAAAATTGAGATGGATTGGATGGAGGATTGATGGGTATCCACTGAGGTATTGGTGAAAAGCCTGGTGAAGTGAGTGGAGCTAACAATGGTATGATGGTTGCCCTAGTTTTATGACTCTTGCATTTTATCGGGGTCTTGAGTTCTATCAAGGGTGATGGATTTTCAGCTGATCAAAGAATTCTATGGGACTTCTCTGAGGATGAAAACCCAACTTTATCCAGTTTTCCCTTCTAGGCCCTCCTTCTAGCCCAAGTTCCTATTGATGGTGATTTTGGCACCACAACAATGCAAGAAAAATATTGCTATTCTACTTCTCCTGAAAGAGAAAGGCAACACATTGATGCCTTAGCTCCCAAGGTCCTTGTAGTTGGGTCTCAACTGTGCTGATGTTATTTAGTGGCCAATGCAACAGTAATATTTAAGGGGCCTGCTCGTGTTGAGCTTCTAGATTGTTCTAAGATTGAGCATGAAATAAAACCTACTTTAACAGGGGTTTTAAAGAAACATAAAAAGATAGGTCAGGGATTTGAAACAAAAAAGAACAATAGTTCATCTAATCTTAACCAAACTTGTTAACTTCAAGAAATTATAGATTAAATCTAGAGAACAAGATAAGCTTGTGATTGACACACAACCTCTTTCATTCTCAGTGCTAATTTGCATAATAGCTTTTAATTACCATTTAAGTAAAACATAAAACAATATTTCATTCCTTGAAAACTTCACAAATTGAATGATCAAATTAAGACAAATATCATTCAAGGACACAACATGAAGTAGATTATACTCTAATTGTTTCTACTGTTATTAAAATAGATAAACAATATTTACAAAGTTGGCACCATCACCAGTGTACAGAGAATCTGAAGCTCCAGATTGTTTCCAACTACACTAAAAGAACTTAGAGAACACATTACAGCCTGTACTAAAATCTTACTGCTAACCAAGAAGACAAAGAGAAGCTCTTATTACTTAGAATCAAGATGCAACTCTCTCCTTCTGCTAGCTAACTAACTCCTAATATTCCTAACTTTCTTTTAAATCTTTCTAACAAAGCTCTATTTTCCTTCCAAAAGTTATAACCTTTACCCTAAAGGCAAGTATGCCTTATATATAGGATGTACCAACTTGAATGTGATGTCCCCTGCACTAGGGTTTTACAAAATATCTATTATTTTTACTACATGAAGGTCCACCCTCTGATCCTTTTAAAAGAGTCAATGTGTATTCAATGTGGAAGCCCTGCTGTCCATGCTTCATGAAGAATTTCTATCCTTAGGAAGATTCCTTTTGATCTTTTGGTAGCTACTACATTTACTCTTCTATCTCGGTGTTCATCTTTCAACTCCCCCTGCAATCTGCCTTGAATGCTCAAAAGATCATCATTAATATCGATCTATCTCCTCACCAGCAATGGCCACAGTTGTCCCTATGAGTCACTGATCTTTCATCTTTCTTATAGCTTCCCTCACATCCTAGACTTCTTTGTATATTGACCATCCTCCTAGAAAAGCCCTCGGGCTTCCTTGCTCTTCTGAACATTCAATCTATTTCAACCTACTCTTAGAAAGGGACCCACCTGATTGGGAAATCATCAGCCACATAGGATTCTTCAGTGGTCAAAAGCAGTTGGCCTAGCATCGCATGTTGGTGAGACACCTCCGGTGTCTCCCCGATGCAATTTTACCATCGAGCAGCAATTGACAAGACACAAGATAGTTAGTGAGACATCTTGGTGGGCTACATAAGTCACATCAAGGTCCAAAAGACTATTGGCAAGACTCCATCCTTTCATTAAGACCACATGGCAAAGCTCGTGTTTTCTCTTGGAGTCTTCCCGACATCCTCCTTTACTAGGAAACCCATCGCTATCGACAAGACCCTCAGTGAACTCCTTTTTCATTTTGGCTGAGCCCATTTTCTTCCTTTTGGCATGACCTTCATGAGTCAGTGAGACATTACACCGAGTCTCATATCCTTTGGCGAGCTCATCCTCTGTGACGTTGAGACTCTCTCTGATCGGCATGACATCCTACCGAACCCGCTGCATTCGTTTGGAGTCTTCCCAAGCTCTCTTTGTTCTCTTCGGGCTCCTTTGCTTTAGTGTGACCTTCGCCTTTCAACTAGACACTATGCCAAATTCATCATTCTTTGGCGACCTTTTATGTCGGGGAGACTCCTCTTCAGTTATATCGACATGCATTTCTTTCATTCCCAGTGCGTCGCCGAGACTCCTAAATTTTGCTGAGACCTCTTGGCACATGCCCTTCTTCTCCGCAAGCTCCTCCTTATCGACAAGACCTCCTTCGGTCGATGAGACTTTATGCTGACCAAAGTTTCTTTTTTTGAATCCTGCTTTCACCGAGACATTTTGTGGTCTTACCGATAGACCTTCCTCCTTGTGCCCTATCGGTGTGACCAAATGTATTCAGTGAGACCTTATATCGAGCCCACCATGTCCTACCAAAGACTGACCCTTCGACATGACCTACAACAACTCTCATCTATGCCATTATGACTTTCCTTTGTCAGTGAGATGTCCCATAGACATCTCACATCTTGGCAAAGACCTCCACACACTGACTCTTTGGTCACCGTGACTTATCGGTTCTCTAGTCGATGGCCACCAATGCAATCCCCCTTTGCACTTGTTGGTGAGACTTTCTTCTTCACTGAGACCCTTTGGAGAAGGCGTAATCCTTTGCCGAGCTTCATTTCTCTTTTGGTATGGTTCCCTTCTTCCTCCGCTGAGACAATCCGGAGTCACCCAGACCTTTCGCCAAGTGCATCCAACCTTGCTGAAGGCACATTCTTTAGTGATCCTTTCCTTTCGGGAAGACCCTTTTGTAGTCATACCGATAGATCCCCCTCCTTTTTCCCTATCAGAGTGACCAAATGTACTCACCGAGATCTCTTGACAAAGAAGGTGACTCTCGCCGAAGTGAAATCTTTTCCTACCGATAGAAAACTCCATGTCACCAGGACCTTACGTGGTGTCTTGCCAATATGAACTGCACATCAATTTCAATCACTGTGACATCTCTGAGGTCCTGCCAACTTTTACCTTAACTAATTTTTTAAGACCAACTACATTAAGGAATGGCATTCAACTGAGCTCACCTAGCAAATATTCCCAGGTGGAGGATTTAAACCTATAAAAGAAAGGTCTGCATTAGTTCTCAATAGCAAATAAGACATATTATAATAAAATCACCATTGCTTACAATAATTTTAGTGAATCCTTGACAAGAAGGAAAACCAATTTAGTTAGAGACAGAACCAAGATTAAATTAGATAGATCAAAAGTCAAAATCAAAAGGAAAAAAAACAAGAATTCCAAAGAGGAAAGCAAGTAACCAGAAGCAAATAAACCAAAAGAAAAGGGGGACCCATTTTGATCTAGACCAAAGTGGGGTGGTTATGCAAGGCATAACACACCCCTTGGCCATAGAGTTCTTGCACCAATCCTCATTAGCTTTTAAAAGCTCACTAGCCACCGCAACGGACATGTCATTTATGGGTTCTCTCTTAGGAATCTTTAGCATGTGGGAAACAACTTTACATGAAATTTTAGCAACGATAGTCCCATCCATGGCTTTGATTTCCCATGTTTCTGGAATGTACCTTCTCACGCATGTGCCTATTAGGTCCATGCTCAACACGACTTTGGGAAAACCCTCGGTGTGAGCTAATCCACTTTCTAACAATTTTCCATCAACAACAGATCTTTTGTTACTTTCCAAATGTGCCCAGAATTCCTCCAGCTTAAGGGATCCTAGCTTTGTGTCCCTAATGCTGAGCCAATGATTTCCAATTTCAGACTACATGAGCTCACAAAACACAAAGGAACACTCATATGTTTGAAGAGATAATTGCAGAAGGCAGAGGTACAACTACAGACTCAACCAAATAAATCCCCACCACCTTAAGTCATGTAAAATGACAAGACATGCATTTGGTGCTGAATTAATATGGCATTTTATTTTAATCCTACGTAAAGCAAACCCTAATATTTTCTTGCTTTGCGAAAATCCTTGATAATACATCTCTAGGTTGTACTGCGCACCTCATTAAATGCATAGGCGGTGCCTCTAAACATGTGGGATGGACAATATATCATGTCACAGAAAATTGGAACTTGATAACACAAAGTTAGGAGTTTCGAAGTTATGAAAAATTATGACTCTTTGAGTACACAATGGACCAACACACTTGACGCTATGAAAGGAGAACAAGTCAGGCCATCGGGAGGTTAGGAGAAACACGAACCCCATGACAAGGTTTAAAGGCACCGGGCACCAACAACTTAGGTTTTAAAACTTAAAGAATGCATGACAAGGGGTTAGAAACTTAGAGGATCCTACGACAAAGGCTAAAATGAAGGCAAAGACTTTAGACTTGGGAGAAAAGTAAGAAATTAAAGACAAAGGAAGACAAAATTTAAAAGTACATGATACATAGTATACCCAGGGGTAACATTGGTTCTGAATGGGCACCAAGACTGACAAGATGCGAAGAATCTAGAAACATGGCATAAAGTTGTATTCATTGGGTAATAGAGTTAAAAACTATACAAGCCAAAAACTGAACAAAAAAAACAAGAAACTATATACAAGAACAGACCCAACGAAACAATTATTCAAGAGGTTTCAAATATTTCCCATTATAGGAAAGGGGTAGAACAGTACCATTAGGATAAGCCAATCAGAAAGCATGATCACCAACAAGCTACTTGATCAAGAAAGGCCCTCTCTAGAGAGAATAAATTTTTTTATGTGCTCCTTTTGCCTCCCTCCTCCTATCCCAGAGAAGAACTAAATTGCCAACTACAAAGTCCCTTTGTCTATCCCTTTTATCAAAAACCTTCTTCACCATTTGTTGATGTTTGGTATTCTTATCCACCACAAACTCCTTTTCTTCTACTAGCTTATTCAAATACATAATCCACTTTTCCAAAGCAGTCTGAAATTTCCCATCTTCTATAGCCTTCTATAAATTGAGTGCTGAAATCTCCAATGGTGTAGGAAAAGTGCTATCAATGCAATATACTAATTGAAAGGGGGACATTCCAATAACTCTATTGTAGGTAACTCTATCAGCCCATAGAGCATCGTATAACCTTTTATGCCATCCCCTTTTGATTTTCATCAACCAACTTCTTGATAATGGAGATTAAACTTTTATTGCTTGACTCGGCTTGTGGATTTCCTAGCAGATAATAATCAGATGAATGAGCAAGACTAATGCCATAGTCATAGAAAAAAAGATTAATTGCAATAGATGAAAAAGAGCTAGCATTATCAGTGACAATTTTCTTGGGCACTCCAAACCTTACCAAAATATTCTCCTTCAAAAAATTACATATGACTTCAGTGGTGGTATTCTTCACTAGAATAACTTCCACCCATTTGGTGAAATATTTTGTAGTAGTCAATATGTGTGTATGTCCTGCACTAGAACTCGAGTTAATTGGCCCAATGAAATCTAGACCCTATTGCTAAAAGGGATCATCAATTACCACAGGTTTCAAGGGTAAAGCATCAAGCTATTGTCTGCTAGTGAATTTTAAACACTTTTCACATTTCAACACCCACTAATAAGCATCTTTAAACATACCTGGCCAATAGAATCTATGATGTAGGATTTTGAAAGCTATCATAGAAGCAGAAAAATGTCCACCATATGCCTCACTATGAAAGGCTTCCAATAGCTTCTTCTGCTGCTCTTTGTCAACACACCTTATGAAGACCTCCCATCCACACCTTTTTTATACAAATTCCCTTCCTAGATAACATACTTGTTTGCTTTAAGTTTTAAGTTTCCCTTTTCTCTTGATGAAAAATGTTATAAGCAATCACCATAGGTTAGGAAATAAGAGACATCAGAAAACAAATCATCAGTTGTGTTTGTGAATAGTACTAATGGTAACTCTTCTTCTTCACAAGGTTTACTCTCAACAATCATTTTAGCCATACCTTTTCCCCTAACTAGATTAGTCAGTTTAATATCTAGATCATATTCTTGAATCTGGGCTATCCAAGATCCTCTTTTATTGCATCCAATATCTTGCTGAGTAAGAATACTTTTCACAACAATTTCAGGAACAAAAACAGTAGTGTGAGAATGAAGAATATAGAACCTAAAACTCTTGAGTGCCTTCACAACAACGTATGCATTTTTTTCAAGTGGTGAATATTTGAGTTCATACTTCTTTAGAGGAGTGCTCATAAAAGAGATAGTGGCTTCAATACCTTGCTCATTCTCTTTTAGTAAGATGGCTAACAAGGTGTGCTAAGAGGCGTAACTATATATGATGAAATCTTTAGCAAAATTAGCATGAACTAAAGTGGGACCATTTGCAATTGTAGTTCTAATATCTACAAAATATTGTTTTCCCTCACTGCTCCATTTAAACATTGGGTGATCCTTCATCATATCATAAATGGGCTTCGTCAACTCAGCAAAATCAGGAACAAACGTACTTAGAAAGTTTACCTAACCAAAGAAAGACTTGGTACCATCTTTGTTGGAAGGTAATCCTAGTTGCATGATTGCCTTCACTCTCTCTAGATCTATCTTGATTGTAGCCTTTGAAACAATGTGACCTAAGAGTTTTCCCTCATTTATAGCAAAGATAGACTTCTTAGGGTTTAAAGAGATACCTTCTTCTCTACAACACTGCATTACTACTTCCAAATCATGTAAATGATTGGCTCTCTTTTTAGAAAAAACTATTAGGTCATCCAAGTAAATCAATATAATTTTATTCTTGAGATCACCAAAATATAAGTCCATAGCCCTTTGAAAATTGGCTCCTGTATTAATAAGGCCGAATGCCGTTCTATTATAGGAAAAAACAACAATGGGTGTGGTGAATGTCATTTTATGCTGGTCTTTTGGAGCTACTTTGACCTGATTATAACCTGAGAAACCATCAAGCATGGACATCATTTCAGAGCCAACAACTATTTGTAGAATATGATCCATCACAGGTAGTGGGTAATTGTCTTTTAGAGATGCCCAATTTAAATTCCTGAAGTCAACACATATCCTTATTTCTCCATTTTTCTTTCTCATAGGAACTATATTGGCTACCCACGTTGAATGATGGATGGGATAAATAATCCTTTCCTTGAGTATTTTATCAATTTAATTGAAAATAGCTTCTGCAACCTTGGAATTATAAGTCTATTGTTTTTGTTTATAAGGTGTGGCACTAGGTTTTAGTGGAATTTTATGCTAGAATTCTCCATTTCTAAACTTCTTTAAATCTGCATAGCACCATGAAAAGACATCCAGGTTGTAATGTGTCAATAGAGAGATCAATCTCTCTCTCCTCCTGGGAACAACACTTCCCAATACACAATCTTAGGATCATCTTCTATACCAATATTCACCTTATCATACTCAACAAATTCTTTGACACAGACTTTACCCTTCTACTTCAAATATTGATTATGCCTGTTGAATAAATGTTTGAGAGAATCTAAACCCTTTTGAATCTTGTTACCTTTCAAGTGGATAATCTTTGTCTCCTTCCCATCAGTGGCAACAATGTCACCTTCTAGAACATCATTGATTTTATCATCACTTTCTTCAAAATAGATGTGAGTAAAGGCTTCAATTTTCTCCAAAAATTCAATAATATGTTGATCATCATTGAACACTTTCCAATGATTTACATTTTCAGGAACATTGGGTCTATACACAATTTCAATTCTATAGGACTCATCTTTGAAATCTAGATGCAGCAAGAGCAATGACGTTGAGACTGCCAGGGAGTCAGCCCTAGCATTTTTTTTCCTGCGAATAGACTCTATAGAAAAAGCATCAAAATATTCTATACAATCCCAAGCTCTGTTCCTATAATGCTTAAGCCGACCATTTTTTATAGTGTAAATCTTCCTCACTTGCTTCACCAGTAATTATGTGTCTCCTACAACCCTCAATTCTTTGATACCCTTTTCTTTGGCTACACTTAGACCAAGCAATAGAGCTTCATGCTCAATTGTATTATTGGTATTAGCAAACTACAATTTGAAAGCAAAGGGAAAATTATAGCCATAAGGTGAAATCAAAACTAATCTAGCACTTGACCTGACATTAGCACAACTTCCATCAAATTCAAGCATCCACAAGTCATTGATCAAATTAGGGCTAATAGGATTCAAATTTTCCTCTCGGTCAGAAGTATACATATAGGTTCTTGGTCTTGTTTGAACAAACAAAACATTTGCTCTCAGATTGCTAGACTTTAAGATAGTGAACTTGGCCTTAGGTTTAGGATTCAAGTGTATTTTCTTTCCATCCAAGGGTATTAAGGCATGAGACTAATCCATCTAGATTTATCCACCCAAATCCTTACAAAAAATCCTACTCAAAAGCATACCATGACTTGCAGGAATGTCAGCAACCAATATAGTTAGTTTCAACCTTTTTTGGGAAAAGCAGCTAAGGCTACTCAAGAGCATCTTTGATTTGACCTATAATAGGAATTGGGGATCCATCCATGGAATAAAATTTTTCCTTGGAAGAGGTATAAGATAAACCTAATACTTTAGCTATTTGGGCAGACATCACATTTTTGGAAGCTCTAGAGTTAATGATACAATTACTTAGTCTAAAACCAACAATGTATAATGATATATAGAAAATTTTTGGTTTCATGAATGGGTTTTGTGAGCTTGAAGGTTTATCTACAATATTAGAGAAAATTTGATTCCCAAGGTTGGCTTCATTATCATAAAAAATTGAGCATTACATTGGGATGGTGAAGGCTCTTGTTTAACATATTTCACTAGCCTATGTAGATCTAAGGGATTGAGTCTTAAGTATTTAGCTTGTGAAATTTGGATTTTGGTATTCTTGTAGGAGTCAACTATATCAAATGAACCAAAAGGAAGGGTAGCAGAAGATGGTACCTCAACTTGTACACTATTGGGAGTAGTTTGTTCTTGCTTTTCTGCTTTGTTAAAATGTACTTCGGGGCTAAAGATGAGCCACCTTGATCAGCTTTGGCATGTTTTTCTCTAATGAAAACAACACAATTAGGCTCATCAACTCTAACATATGCATCCTCTCCAGCTTCTGCTTCTAATATGAACTCAACCAACATCATTGGGTGAGTTAGGCTCTTCTACATATGGTTCTAGAGTGTGTTCATTTGTTGAAAGCATTTGCATGAATCTAATCATCTGTGAAGAAGTAGATCCATCATGATCTAAAGTTAGATGAAAATGGCAATTATTCCCCTTACTAGAAGAAGGACCCTCAATTGCTAGCCTTTGATTGGGAGTGGCCAATGAAAGTGTTTTGTTGAGATCTCCTTGATAATTCCTAGGAACATCTTGATAGGGAATTTGTGAGGGACCCTTCGGCATTTGTCTCTTAAGAGTGATTATGTCATTGGCCAATCTTTGAATGACTGGGTTTGTAGAATTTACTAGTGAAGGTCTACCAATTTGTAGTTATTTCTTCCATTTTCTAGAGACAATCAGATCATCCTCTATGGATACAACTCTATCTTGTGCAATAGCTACATTAGTCATGCCTTCCCTTTTAATAATGAAACTCACATCTGGTGGAATAGTGTTAATGAACATTACTTTCAACAATTCAGGACTAGGCCTCATGTTCGTAGTAATTATGTTATATAACTTATTAAACTTGGCCACAAAATCCCTCATTGACTTGTGAACCTCCTTTTTCATTGAACCTAACTGAGCAACCATGACTTGATCATATTTTTGTAGACTTAAATCTGTTCTCAAACCTTGTTCTTAGGGTAGCCCAATTCTTAATAGAGCCATTGGGAAGAGAATAAAACTAGTCACCAACAATGTTTGTCAAAGATTCTACAAAGATTCTCATAAAAACATCTTCATGTTGTATTGCAAGAATGGAAGAGGCAACAAAGAAAGCCTTCATATGCTCATCAAGAGAAACTTTCCCATCTCCACTGAATTTGGGTATAATCTTCCCCGAACCTTTGGGTAAGTCATGAAGTTGTGCACCAGCTCCAAAGGTTAGAGGACCTATGACAACCCCCCATGGGATTGGTTGGGGCTGTGCCATTACTAAAGGAAACTTTACTTGTGTAGGAAGCATAGTTCCGCACAAAAGAAGACCTTGGAAAGATATTTGGAACCCTAGATACACTAGTTTTAGGAGGAGGAGAAGTTGGTTTGCTGATAGACTTAACTTTTTGGGTAGGTGGAAAATATGAAAAAATCAACAATTTCTAAGAACTCAAAATATTTATCCATAATCCCCTTTTTCTTATCACCCCTAGTATACCTCTTAGAAGCCTAGTTTTGACAGGACACTAATAGGCCAACAAAGTGGCAAACTTTTGTTTACTGATGGTTTTGTGGGGGATTTTTCCTCTTGTTTACCTGATTTCTAGGAGCCTGTACGAGAGGGGCTCTTACTCTTCCAGTTGGAGGTGGGATATTTTCTACAAACAAAATCTCCTGAGCATTCTCAAAATGCATTTCATTTTCTCTAATAATATCTCCAAGTTCCTCTTATTCTTCCAATACTTCATTATCTCTGTGATATTGATAGCCAGTTATTCTTTGTTGCCAAACAAGTAGCCCGAGACTAGTAACTATATCTTCTTGATAACCAACCAACCAATCTATGTTAGGCTGAAGAACAAGAGCATTACACTTTTGAAGAACCATTACTATTAACCATAGAGAAACTCATCATACAAAAATTATTTTTTCTGAGTTATTTCCCCAACAGAGTTGCCAAAAATATGTTGGTTGATAGATTTATCACCTAACTCTATATTCTCATTCCCACTAAGGTGACAAGTGTAACCATAGTTGAATCAATAATAATATAATTTTTAGACTAATTCTCTGCTTATTTTAAAAGGTGGCAGCTACCTTCATTTTATATTCAATGAATAATTTTTAACTAATGTTGCTTTTAACCAGAAAGCTACTAAAGGAAGATGCTTTTAACCAAAAAGATTTAACGACATTCATTGACCTCATATGATAAAACTTAAAGTAATTCACAACTAAAGTTAAATCAAATATCACCACATAATCCTTGTTCATAGATAAACAACACTATAGTGATACAAAAAATCAAAGTATCTATCATTCCAATAATAGATCACACACTGGAAAAACATTCAACATAAGGAGAATAGATTCATATACCATAATTCAAAGATTACAAATGCATAAATTCCACCATTGTCTTCTATATCAGAATAACAGAAAGCAATAAATCAAGATAAAAAAGTTTTTCTCTAATTAGTAAATCAAAATTTTCCCAAAAGATCCGAATCACATCAACCAAACCCATATTTAAAGCATAAGCCAATTGTCTTTGGTAATGGCTTCTTAAAAGTAACCATACCAAACAATTAAAAATAGTCTTTAACTCAAAAGAGACAAATTAAAAGAAAGTATCATGAAATACTAAAAATAACTATGCATCATTTCCCTCCACCTTAGCCTCTTCATCTTCCAAACCCTCAACTGCTTCTTGTTGCCACAAATTTTCTTGTGCCTCATCCTAGATTTGTAGTCTCCATAACTAGTAATAATTGCAAATATCTCTTTGCTCCTTGGTGTTACGTTGATCTGCAGTTCGGTTCTCCATTTGGTTAGTGTAGCCATAGACTCATTCAGAGTGTCATAACTCCTATTTGCTTCAGTTTTAAAGGAATTGAGGTAGACTTGCAATCTACCGAGCTTTGAGAAATATTCTCTAGTCATTGTGGCAGGATCTGCCATCTCCTTGTTGAATACTTCTTTAAATTTTAGACAAATTTCCTTTGAATATAGAATCTTCTCATCAAACTCACTAGTTATCTCTACTTTTAGGTCATGAAAATTTCCTTTCATCTCCACCAACATGTCCAAATACCTTTCAAGTGCTTCAAAAATCTCCTTTACCAGGTTGTTGTAAATGCTTAATTTCCACTCCAATGAGTCAGACCAAGAAGGATCTAACTCCTTTGGATCATTCACAATTTTTTCATTGATCAATTTTATTCAATCCATGGAAATCAACTCTTTCATTTCTTGTGAGAGCATGTATAGGATCGTCTAATCTTTCTTGACCTACTATAGCTTTGTCATCAATTCCATCCTTTTATCAACAACTTGAGTGTAGAAAAGCATAGATTTACTAATAAAGAGGATAGTCTCCTAAGACATTTCATCAATCCATTCATTGGCATTTTTGGAATAGCTCAGATTCTTTCTGATTAATTGCATTATAGACCCATCAATAATTCCTACCTAAGAACTTGAGAATCCACTAGATATAGAAGGGGTGACTATAGAAGAAATAAAGTTTTTTAAATCAAGAATGTGAGATTGCAATTTCACCTTTTACTTTCTTTCTTGCTTTATCCACTTAATCAAGGCATTGACTAAATAATTAGTATGATGCACATCACCTTCAAGTGTTTGGGGCCCCATATCAACATGTGTGATTTTATAGTCAGCCTCTGTTATCTCATCATCATTTAGATCATTTATAGGATCTACAATTTCCAATAGTTGATTACTAGAAGTAGGGTCAATCATCATTCTCAATATTTTCTGAGCTTTCTTTGGCCTTGAGGAAGTCTCGAGTAACCTTGCAACCGTATCTACTCCAACTATTGTTGTAGGAGTATATTTTGTCTTTTTCTCTATTTCCTTTTACAACCATACTAGGGAGGCTTCTACAAAAACAAAATCCTCTTTTCCTTGAGCAATTTCCTTAGACTCACCAGGAGTAATGGGTATATTTTCTATTGGGGAAGAGGGTACTTCAGGTAGAGGAAAGGTATTATCTTCCACAATTTGCTTAAAAATGGCCTTAGAATCTTTAGGCACAGGTTTTGTTTGACTGATCTTCATTTTAGGAGTAGTGGTAGATATGTTGTCCTATTTACGCAATGATTTCAATTTAGCCATCTCTTCAGGCTTCTCACCATCATCAGAGACTATGAATTTGCACCAGAAGACCTAGTAGCCAATCTTCCTAATGATGTAGCGACTACAACTATTTGAGTAGACCCCTATTCATTTCTTCGAAATGAGTTTGGTTCTTGAGTATAACCTGCAATTTATCACCATTTTCCTTCTAATAAGTCCCAAGATATTTTCAACAATGGAGCACCTTGTATATTCATATCCAAAACTACATTTTTACTGTAGTCAACCTTAGTATGAGATTTATCAGACAGTTTTTCATATTCGGGGTGAATGACCACCGAATCTTCAGTTGCACTTTCAGGAATCTAGAAAGAAAGACCAAAAACCTGCATTTTCTTGAGGGTTAACCTCATATAATCTCTTTCCAAGACTTCACTTTCATCAACACAATCTTCCCAAAAGTCCTCAATAGAAGGTTGATGCTGATATGAGCTCCCTCCATATAAATTTTGTCTCATGAAACCCTTGCTATCAAAATTAGCCCTCATGAATAAATGTTGGAGGTTATACACTCTAAGAATTCCTTCAACACATTTGGCCATCTAATTTTTTTTTACACGTGAAGGAAGGAGTTGTCAATGAGAAAACATACCCTCACTTCAACATATTCATGTACTTTTCATTCACAATGGCCATTTGTCTACATACCTCTAGGAACACCAACAAATCTTGAGGATATCTAGGCAATTTTAATGGGGCTTTCTCAAAACCTCCTATCCTCAAGTAGGAAAACCTATCAAATTGAATATAGAAACTTCCAAACTTTGATACAAAAGACATTGACTCAAGATGAAGATGCATTTCAAGCTTTTCATCCAATTTCCTCACAGCTTCCATCAAGAATGTGTCATTCACAAGGAAAAAATCTCCCATTCGAACTTGCTTGGTAAACTATGGATAGCACTTATATATAGGCATGCTAGAAGTTGGAGGTATTTGTGGCTTTAATCCCAACCAAAAGGATCTTTGACTAGCTATAATATATATTAAGCAAGAACACAGATGAAAGGTGGCAATTTTCTAGAAATTGACTAATTGTTCATTCAAATGAAAGAAACTTATCTTATCCCAATCAATGAACACATGCTCATCACAAATAACCAAAATAAATTGACACATCCAATCTTCAAAAGATTCAATTTCCACATTTCCAACAATGCAATGTAACAAAGCAATGACATCTATGATTTCCCCTTCGAAATGCATTATCTTAAGTTTGGCAGGTAACTATGATTTACATCTTTTCTCTAACTTCAACCACCCCTTAGTCATAGAATTCTTGCACCAGTCCTCATTAGCTTTGAAAAGCTCACTAGCCACTGCAATAGACATGTACTTTACGGGTGCTCTCTTAGGAATCTTTAGTGCATGGGAAACAACTTCAGGAGAAATTTTAGCAACAACAATCCTATCCATGGCTTTGATTTCCTACATTTATGGAATGTAGCTTCTCACGCATGTGCCTATTAGGTCCATGCTTAGCATGACTTCTAGAAAATCCTCAACATGAGCTAATATGCTTTCTAACAATTTTGCATCAACTGTAGATCTTCTATTACTTTCCAAATGCAACAAGAATTCCTCCAACTTAAAGGATCCTAGCTATGTGTCCCTTACGCTGAACCAATGATTTCCAATTTTAGACTGCATGGGCTCATATTATACAAATGAACATTCATATGCTTGAAGAAATAATTACAGAAGGCGGAGGTACAACTACAGAATCAACCAAATAAATCCCCACCACCTTAAGTCATGTAAAATGATAAGACATGTGTTTGGTGTTGAATTAATATGGCATTTTATTTTAATCCTCGGTAAAGCAAACCCTAAAATTGCATGCTTTGCAAAAATCCTTGATAAGACATCTCTAGGTTGTACCTTGCACCTCATTAAATGCATAGGAGGTGCCTCGAAACATGTGGGATGGAAAACACATTGCCTTGTCGTGGAAAATTGAAACTTTATAACCCAAAGTCAAGAGTTACAAAGTTATGAAAACCTTTGACTCTTTGAATACACAATAGACCAAGACACTTGACGCTATGAAAGGAGAACAAGTCAGGTCATCAAAAGGTTAGGAAAAACACGAACCCGTCAAAAAGGTTTAAAGACACCAGTCGCCAGTGACTTAGGTTTCAAAACTTAAAGGATCATGTGACAAAGACTAAAATGAAGGAAAAGACTTTAGACTTGGGCGGAAAGTAAGAAATTAAAGACCAAGGAAGACAAAATTTAAAAGTACGTGATACATAGTATACACATGGGTAATAGGAAGACAACTCCTTTCACATTTAGGGATTTGACTAGACAATTTACACCCTTACCCAATACCCTCTACACAACAATGTCATAACTTTTAGAATAGAAAATGACCACCTTAACTCCTGTAAACTCCTGATCCTAATAAGGTTTTACCTTCAAACTTGAGATCAAATTCTTATTCGCATTATCACCGAAAAAATGGACATGATACAAAACATTGTAAGTGTCTTAAAGATCTTGTGCAAGACCTCATTGATTATGGTTGTCTTCAAATTGGAGGTGTTAATGATCAAGGAAATAAATCTATTGCCCCTCCTAACCAAAACTTGCAAATATTTACCAACTCTATGCTAAACCACAATATTTAATGTCTTTGCTAGTGAAACTAATAAGAATGATGTGATGAATGTTGACACAGATGATGACAACACATATACCATTGAACAAGGTCTAATGGATACTACTGAACAAAATCCTATGGATAATATGATGGAATTAATCAAAATTATACCTCATAATGTCTAAACTAAAAGGGCTCTTGTCATTTCTTTCTCATCTAAGTATATCATTAGAAATCCACCTGATGGTCTTCACTACATAGCCAACCAAATCAATGACAAGCCCACTAATGGGATATTAATTGATCCTATCTATGGAAAGAATGTGATCACTAAATAATTCTTACTTGTGCATGAGCTCTATCAAGAAACATATGATAAACCAAAAGCATGGAGAAAAATGCATAATGGTTCACTTTCCCTATGATGGGATTGATCATCCTTCCTTTAAAAGTTGGACTAAAAAAATTAGATGTCTCTTTCTCCATCATCTTGATGTTAGATCAATTCTATGTGAAGCTTGGTTATCCATGGCTATGTTCCATGGAAGTTGTCCCATAAATTATGCATAAATGCTTAAAGTTTCCCTTTGACAATGAAATACTTACTGTGCACCATAGTGGCTTTAATCCTCTATCTTCCTGTGGGAATTTTTCATTGGATTTCTTTTGGCCCGAGCCTATGGAGCCTATTAAAATTCATGAGTACTTCTTTTTCAAATCATATCAAATGTTTAAGGTGAAATGCATAGAAAAATTATTGCTTCTAAATATGCCTCAACCTACAATTCAACCTCCTATCCTTGAAAAAACTATGATTGAACCTAAAGACATTCTGAAAAACCAAGACTAACCTAAGACATATACTTTGTCTTTCTCCTATAAAAGACCAAGATATAATGAAAACAATCTCATCATGCCTCCTAAGATAAAACAAGTTTACAAAGATAAAGAGAAATTGGATGAACAACCTCCTATGGTTCCTTCCATTCTTCCCCTTAGGGAAGAAAAGAAACCTATGGTTGATAAACCTGCTCCTACACAAAAAAAACTTGAAAACCATACAAAATAAATAGAAACACTAGATAGTGTAGGCATAGACCTTGTGCTATTACTCGAAGATTAAAGAAGAGAACAAAAAAGAAAATGAACATTACAACTTGTCTGAAGCAATAAACAAGGAGTCTCCCTCTTCACCACAACAAAAAGATCTTATATCGCAACCGCAACAAGAGATAAATCCTTCTTTGGAAATTATCATTTGACCTCCTATTTTGATTAACTTAGATGATGATGAGGGTATGTGTAGGATCATCATAGAAAAAACAGGCCTTTGAGTGGCAAAAAATTCAAAAAAATCAGAGTTAGGAAACTTGATGTAAAAATTTGAATAAGCCATCTATATTATTTGAAAAATGTGTAAGAATAGAATCTGTAGCAAATTGAATGTAGTTTCTAAACTACTAGGTATGTTTCAAAAAAAAAATCTCTTGGTGAAAAATTGAAATTTCAATGCAGTGGTACTTAAATTTCAAGGAAAAAATAAGTAGGTGTCTATCTGACCACCCTAACCATGATAAAATGATAATATTTTTTTATAATATTTTAGATATAAGTAGAGGACTCATGCCCCGATGTGATGCATATTTTTTTGTAATTTTTTTCCAAGTAAATAATTAATTATGATTTTTTTATTACAACTTTTTAAAAAATATAAAAACTCGTATGTCTGACCACCTTAACTTGGTCAAAACTTCATGAAATTCATTTTTTCTATTTTTAATCCTATAGTATAGGAAGCCTAGAATGTGACACATGTTTTGGATTCAAAAAATGTGATACCGTTTGAAAGGTATAGATTTTTTTCAATCAGCCTATCAATCAAGACTTTAGTCATAATTTGAATAGAAAATGAATAATAATTACTTATTAAATTCAAAGTAAAATATAATTTATATTGGTGGAAAGCTAAGAATCTCCTTTAAAAACCCTTTTCGTTTTATCATGTTCGGGTAAAGAAATAGTCATCAGCCACATACCCATCATATTGCCACTTTTTGGCCCATCATGATCCTGCACATACCCATGATGAGGTTGCTAAGATTGACGAAGAAGTGCATAATGAATTGAATACATTGTTTCCTCTTCTATGAGCTTCAATGATAATTTTTCTAGGAAAAGTGTTGAAATTGGTGATGGCCCTAGTTCGGAATTTGCTATTTTACCTTTGGCTAGCTATCCACCTTTTGTATACAATGAACATGATTAGGATGTAGATGAACTACTAATAGGTTGACTCGCATGTGCCTTACTAGTTTTTCCTTTACTTTTCTTTTTCATGTTAGGTGCACGTGATTGCATGTGTGTAATGTGATCCCCTATGTTATTTTGTTTGATGTATCTCTCTATTTGTGACATTCCTCTATTTGTACCTACATTAGATTCTCTATGTCATAAGATTTTTCCTTTATCTTTTCTTTTTCTTGTGTTTTCCTTTTGGGGATGACACAAGGTGTTGAGACATTTAGGTCTCTTCCATGTTGACTCGAAAGGAATTTTCTTTGTTTTCTCTCTCTTTGTCTCATTTTTCCTGTTCCATGAGTATTTGGGAAATGATGATAGTTTTGATCTCTCTAAAAAAAATTGTAGCAAAGACATACTAACGCCAAATCCATGGATCCCTCATGTGATTTTGGGATTTCATTTTGGGGGAAACCCCTTTCCATTGTGTGACTTCATTTAGAAACATATGACTTGGCATAGGAATTTCCAAGTAAGCTCTCATGTCCTCTTTATTGTTAGCATTCATCATTTTCTACTTTAAAGTAATTTCTCATAGCATGGTGTTTAGCAATTTCTTTAAAGTGTGGGCATACATTGGCTTTATTCTTTACAATTCATGTTTCATTGTGTAGTCTTCTTACTTCATGTGATGTGTATTTTGCTTTGTGATGACACTGGGTGTGATGTCACTCAAGAGTGTGATCTATCTTAGCATATTATATTCTTCTTAGTGGCTTGATACGATACACCACATCCCCTAAGTTGTGAATATTCTATTCTTTGATTGGTCCTCTCTTGTAGACATTAGTTACAATGTTCCTTAAGTTAAGACCTCACATAAACTAAGAAAAAATTATTTGAATGTGCTTTACACTATTTTGAATTTACATCTTTTATATGGGCACCTTGCATTTAACACACTTTGCTTGCTTATGGAGCCTTCTTGTTTGTTCATGTGTGTCAAGCATACAAAGCTTTGCTTGTCTCATGAATCATGTTGTCGTGTTGTGTGGCACCTTATCAAAGTTATTAGGAGGTATAGATTTGGTATGGTTGTACGTATGGGAACCAAACTTAGGCATGACTTTCCCATAGCCACTTGCTTGTCTGTGTGAGTGCATATTGGTTGCGTGCATATGTGTCTCACTGAGGGCTCATCTAGTGGATGATTTGAGGTTCCACTAGCCCTTGTGAGTGTGCATTTGGTTTGTATAGTGGACATCATGTTCTACTTGTAAACATTCTTAGACAAACATCTTAGATATTATCCACATCATGTGGGACAAATGGTCAAAGCTTGATCCACCCCCTTTTTATTTTTGTTTTTTTTTTCTTTGTGTCTTTGAAAATTTATGCTTGTTCCTTGATTTTGCTCCCAATTCTCATGTGTGTTCTTTTGTGCCTATGTTTGTTTTCCAAAGGGTCTCGATCCTAGGGACTTGATCATCCCTCTTGATCGTTGTCATCCTATCTTATTGACATTGGTACATTTGAAGCCCTCTTGATGCGATTATGTCTACTTTAGTGTGGGTTTGAAGTAAGTTCTCCCTCTCACTAAAGTGGGGGCTAACTGTAGTGTAGAAAAATGCATCCCTCTACATTTTCACACTTTTTTGGGCATTCCCTATTAAAATTGGGCTTCTTTATGCCTTATTTGGTCCTAGTTTGTATCCACAAGCCTTATTTATTGCATCTTTCTAAGGATGATCTCGACACATATCAAATAACCAATCATAATTTAATGATTATGGATTGTATGGCCTGGATTTAGTGATTTGGGATTCATACACCACCTTGGGTGTATGGGTCCCACATAAGTTTTGGGCCTAGATCTAAAATTGGAATTAAACATAATATTCCTTGAAATTTGTGTCCCAAACCTAGCCTATTGGGACTCATATACCCAAACTAGCGTATGAGTTCTGCTTAGCTTGGACCTATTTTAAATTGAAATTCATGGCAATATTTTATTCTACTAGATTTGATGTCAGCATGGGGATCTTCATGAGGAGATTTATATGGAATAGCCACCAAGTATTGTGCAGGACTCTTCACTTGTTTTTAGGCTTCGACTTTCATTGTATGGTCTCAAACAAGCCCCTTGGGATTGGTATGAGAAGATGAATATTTTCTTGCTTGCTTCTTGCTACACTCGCTGCCATTTTGGTCACACAATTTATACTCAAACACATGGAGAGGATCTACTCATACTTGTGCTCTATGTGGATGATTTTATTCTCATAGGGAGTTCTACTTCCATGATTTAGAGTACACAATAAGCATTGATGGAGCAATTTGATATGACCAACCTTGGTCTTTTGCATTACTTCCTTGGTCTTCAGGTTCATCAAAATTCTAAGGGGATCTTCATTTTCCAGTATAAGTATGCTCTTGATTTTCTTTAGAGATTTGGCATGGTTGATTGCAAGCCTACCCCCACTCCATATCAGTCAAGTGTTGTATTGTCTACCAGTTGCACTACTGCTATAGTTGATCCTACCTTATATCCATAGCTAGTTGGTTGGTAGTCTTTTGTACTTGAAACATAGTCATTTTGATATTTCCTTTATGGTTGGACTTGTCTCTCACTTCTCATAGGAGCCTCAAGAGAGTCATTGGAAGGATGCGAAACATATCTTGAGATACATTCAGGTCACTACTCATTTCAACATTCATTATACATTAGGACCTGCTCAAATAGTGAGCTTCACTTACTTAGATTGGGCTAGTGATGTCAATGATCTAAAGTATACTTCTAGCTTTGTCTTTTTCCTTGGTTCTAGTACGATTGCATGATCATGCAAGAATCCTGGGCTGCTATTGCATTATCATCAATAGAGGTAGAGTATATTGAGGTGTAGTTTTGGCTAGTTAGGAGGTTTTGTGGCTTCATTAGTTGATGACTAATTTTGGATTCCCTTCCACTCATCCTGCTACTCTTTGGTGTGACAACCAGAGTTCCATTCATATCTCTCACAACCCAATTGAGCATGAGCATACTAAGCATATTGATATCCACATGCACTTCATTAGGAAACTCATCTAGGATGGTGTTCTCAGCTTGGAGTATTTGCCTACAAATCAATAGGTTACAAACATCTTCACTAAACCTTTGGCATCACCTCATTATCTTTAGTTGCAATCGATGCTTGGGGTGAAGAAAGTTGTCCTTAGGGGGTCTTGAGAAGTCACCCTTCCTTCTTCAGTTTTCTTTTCAATTTTTTCTCTCTTTCGGAGAGGAGTTTTCTCCCACATAAATCTTCACATTCGAGCACCTATAGAGGTTAAACCATGAGAAATTTGAAGATGCTGCAAACTAGAGTCTTGTAACATTTTGTCTGTAGATTCTAAAAATTATCTTTTTCAAAATTTTTGGAATCAGATTTCTCTTCTTTTTCCATCTCCCACAAAAATTGGTTTTTTTCAAAAAACAACATTTTTAAAAAGTGACGCACACTGTATAACGCATAAATTTTCTTCCTTGAAAAATAAAATTCATATTCTTTCCAATTTAGATTTGTAACTCCGATATCTAGTGCATCCACTTGGTTAGATAGTTTTTATTGAATATTTTTTCTTTAATCAAGTTTCAAAGTCAAATCAATTACAATTCAGACATAAAGCGATCATATAACGCATAACTTTTTCTGTATGTATCAAATTCTTTTTTTGGTTGGATCAAGGACTCCAATATCTAGTGCACTCATTTATTTTTATTTTTTTTTGATAATCTTCTATTTTTCCACGTCTGCAGAACAAAGAGTTTTTTTCGATGAAAAACCTATATTTAATAAAACTTAAAAAACAAATAGATAATATAATCAAAACATATTAAAATTATATTTGTTGGATAGCTCATTTTGAGGGAAACCTAATACCAATTGGATTTTTGAGATCTCCTCCATTTTCATTCTCAAACTGAGCTTTGAAGTGCAAAATTTTGAGCAATTTTGGTGCTTGAGAGGATGTGGGTGAAAATAAGTGGGTTTGGTCAAACAAAAAAATCATATTCAGTCGAATGGGGGTTCGACCGAACCCATTCAAAATACAATTAAAAAATAGATTTGAATGGGGTTCGGTCAAACATTCTAAACATGTTCGGTCGAACGCCCTCTATTAAAAATTAAGTTTTAATATAAATATAAATGCTATTCATTTTAAATTATGACTTGAGAGAGAGATATGGAGGGAGTGGGAGAGAAGGGAGAGTGGGGTTAGGAGGGAGATACTTGAGAGAGAGAGAGAGAGGGGGGGGAGTGAGAGAGAGATAAAGGAGGGGGGTATATGGGTTTATGGTTTTGGGTTAAGGGTAGAGGAGAGAGGGAGAGGGTGTAGGAGGGAGAGACTTGAGAGAGAGAAGGGGAGTGGGAGAGAGATAAAG
>VDFB02335025.1:0-18591 GCA_007258455.2 Sequoia sempervirens | reverse complement strand
ATCCTCGACCACTTGTTGCAATAGTTTTTCTTGTGCCTTCATCCTGGATTTGTAGTCTCTGTACCCAGTAATAATTGCAAATATCTCTTTGCTCCCTAGTATTACGGTGATCTACAATTTGGTTCTCCATTTGGTTACAATAGCCTGAGACTTGTTCAAAGTGTCAGACCTCCTATTTGCTTCAGTTTTATAGGAATTGAGGTAGACTAGGAATCTACTGAGATTTGAGAAAGATTCTCTAGTCATTGTGGCAAGATCTTCCATCTCCTTGTTGAATACTTTTTGAATTTCAGACAAATTTCCTTCGAATCCATAATCTTCTCATCAAACTCATTAGTTATCTCTACATTTAGGTCATGACAATTTCCTTTAATCTCCACCAGCATGTCCAGATACCTTTCGAGTGCTTCAAAAATATCCTTTACCAGGTTGTCATAAGTGTTTAATTTCCACTCTAATGAGTAAAACCAAGAAGGATCTAACTCCTTTGGATCATTTACAATTTTTTCATTGATCAATTTTATTTGTTCCATGGAAATCAACTCTTTCATTTCTTGTGAGAGCACGTAGAGGATGGTCTTATTTTTCTTGACTTGATGTAGCTCTGTCATCAATTCTGTCCTTTTATCAACAACTTTAGTGTAGAAAAACACATATTTACTAATAAAAAGGATAGACTCATGAGACATTTCATCAATCCATTCGGTGGCAGTTTTGGAATAGCTCAGATTCTTTCTGATTAATTGCATTGTAGACCCATCAATAACTCCTACCTGAGAACTTGAGGTTCCACTGGATATAGAAGTGGGGACTATAGAAGAAATAATTTTTTTTAAATCAAGAACCTGAGATTGCAATTTCACCTTTTCCTTTCTTTCTTCCTTTACCCACTTAATCAAGGAATTGACTAAATAATTAGCATGATACACATCACCTTCAAGTGTTTGGGGCCCCATATCAACATGTGTGATTTTATAGTCAGCCTCTGTTATCTCATCATCATTTAGACCTTTATTGGATCTGCAATTTCTAATACTTGATTACCAGAAGTAGGGTCAATCAACATTCTTGACATTTTTGAGCTTTCTTTGGCCTTGAGGAAGTCTGGAGTAACTTTGCAACTGTATCTACTCCAACTATTGTTGTAGGAGTATATTTTCTCTTTTTCTCTATTGCCTTTTTCAGCCATACTAGGGAGGCTTCACCAAAATAGAATCCTTATTTCCTTGAGCAATTTATTTAGACTCACTAGTAGTGATGGGTGTATTTTCCATCAGGGAAAAAGGTACTTCAGACAAAGAAGGAAAGGTATTTTCTTCAACAATCTGGTTAAAAATGGCATCAGAATCTTCACGCACAGGTTTTGTTTGTCTGGTCTTCTTTTTAGGAGTAGGGGTAGATATGGTGTCATGTTCACACATTGACTTCAATTTAGTCATCTCTTCAGGCTTCTCACCATCACCCTCGAATTGTCAATTTTCACTAGAAGACCTAGTAGCCAATCTCCTTGATGATGTACCCACTGCAATTGTCTAAGTAGACCCCTATTCATTTTTTTGAGATGATTTTGGTTCTTTAGTAGAACCTACACCCTGTCGCTATTTTCCTTCTAGTACCAATCTTGAGTTTTTTTCAACATTGGAGCACCTCGTATATTCATATCCAAAACTTCATTTTTACCCCAATCAACCTTAGGATGAGATTTATCAAACATTTTTTGGGTATGTGCAGGATCATGTTGGGCCAAAAAGTGGCAATATGATGGGTATGTGTAGGGTATGTGGCTGATGACTTTTTTAACCCAAAATTGATGAAACGAAAATGGTTTTTAAAGGAGATTCTCAACTTTCTACCAATGTAAATTTTTTTTTACTTTGAATTTAATAAATAATTATTATTCATTTTATACTTGAATTATGACTAAAGTCCTGATTGATAGGCTAATTGAAAAATATCTATAGCTTTCAAATGATATCATAATATTTGAATCTGAAACATGTGTCACATTCTATGCTTCACATAATATGGGATTAAAAAAAAAAAAAATCATGAAGTTTTGACCAAGTTAAGGTGGTTAGACATACTAGTTTTTATACTTTTTAAAAGTTGTAATAAAAAATTCATAATTAATTATTTAGTTGGAAAAAATTACAAAAAATATGCATCACATTTGACACATGAGTCATCTACTATATATCTAAAATATTATAAAAATATTATCATTTTGTTGTATAGGGTAGTTGACGTATTATCTACTTCTTATTTTTTTCTTTGAAATTTAAGCACTACTACATTGAAATTTGAAATTTTCACCAAATAGATTCTTTTTAAATAAACCTTAGTGGATATGTGTAGGATCATGATGGGCCAAAAGTGGCAATATGATGGGTATGTGGCTGATGACTTTTTTTTAACCCGAAATTGATGAAAAGAAAATGGTTTTCAAAGGAGATTCTCAACTTTCCACCAATATAAATTATGCTTTACTTTGAATTTAGTAAGTAATTATTATTCATTTTCTATTCAAATTACAACTAAAGTCCTGATTGATAGACTGATTGAAAAACATCTATAACGTTCAAACAGTATCACATTTCTTGAATCCAAAACATGCATCACATTCTATGCTTCAGATAATATGGTAGAATTACAAAATAAAATTGAATTTCATGAAGTTTTGACCCGCTAAGGTGGTCGTATTACACAAGTTTTATATTTTTTAAAAGTTGTAATAAAAAATTCTTCATAATTATTTACTTGGAAAAAATTACAAAAAATATGCATCACATCGGCATTACAAGTCCCTCTAATTTCATATCTAAAAATCTTATAAAAAATATTATCATTTTATTGTGGTTAGGGTGGCCCATTTGACACCTAATTTTCTCCCTAAAATTTAAGTACACGCATTGAAATTTCAAATTTTCACCAAATAGATCTTTTTTTTAAACAAAACCTAGTAATTTAGAAACTAAGACCAATTTTCTATAGATTTTACTCTGCATACTTTGAAATAATATAGATAACTTATTCAAATTTTACTTCAAGTTGCCTAACTCTAATTTTTTGAAACTTTTGCCACTTAAGGGCTTGTTTTTTCCATGATGATCCTACACATACCCTAGTAGTTTAAAAACTACATTCTATTTGCAACAAATTCTATTCTTACATATTTTTGAAATAATAAAGATAACTTATTCAAATTTTTATGTTAAGTTTCCTAACTCTAATTTTTTTGGACTTTTTTCCACTTAAGGACCTATTTTTTCCATGATGATCCAACACATACCCTTAAATTCATAGTCGAGGTCAATGCCCACTGAATCTTCAGTTACGCTTTTAGGAATATGGAAAGAAAGACCAAAAACTTGTATTTTCCTAAGGGTTAACCCCATATAATCTCTTTTCAAGACTTCATTTTCATCAACACAATGTTCCCAAAAGTCCTCAATAGAAGGTTGATGTTGATATGAACTCCCTCCATATAAATTTTGTCTCACAAAACCCTTGCTATCAAAATTAGCCCTCATGAATAAATGTTGAAGGTTATACTCTTTAATAATTCCTTCAGCACATTTGGCCATCTGATTAATTTTACACGTGGAGTTTTCAATGGGAAAACATACCCTGGCTTCCCCATATTCATGTACTTTACATTCACCATGACCATTTGTCTATAGATATCCAGGAACACCAACAAATCTTCAGGATATTGAGGCAATTTCAATGGGAATTTCTTAAAACCTCTTATCCTCAAGTAGGAAAACCTATCAAATTGAATATAGAAACTTCCAAACTTTAATACAAAAGACATTGACTCAGGAGAAAGGCGGATTGTAAGGTTTCCATCCAATTTCCTCAAAGCTTCCATCAAGAATGCATCATTGACAAGGAAAAAATCTCCCATTCTAACTTGCTTGGTAAACTGTGGATAACAATTATATATAAGCATGCCAGATGTTGGTAGTATATGTGGCTTTAATCTTGACCAAAAGGATTTTGACTGGCTATAATGTATATTAAGTAAGAACACAGATGGAAGGTGGCGGTTTTCTAGAAATTGACTAATTGTTCATTCAAATGAAAGCAAATTATCTTAGCCCAATCAATGAACACATTCTCATCATAGATAACCAAAATAAACTGACACATCCAATCTTCAAAAGACTCAATTTGCGCATTTCCAACAATGTAATGTAACAAAGAAATGGCATTTGTGATTTCCCCTTTGAAATGCATTCTCTTAAGTTTGGCAAGTAATTGTGACTTACCTCTTTTCTCTGACTTCAAGCACCCCTTGGCCATAGAATTCTTGCATCAATCCTCATTAGCTTTGAAAAACTCACTAGCCACTACAACAAACATGTCCTTTATGGGTGCTCTCTTAGGAATCTTTAGCGTGTGGGAAACAACTTCAGGAGAAATTTTAGCAATGATAGTCCCGTCCACAACTTTGATTTCCTACGTTTTTGGAATGTACCTTCTCGCGCATGCACCTATTAGGTCCACACTCAACACAACTTCTGGGAAAACCCTAGTGTGAGCTAATCCACTTTCTAACAATTTTCCATCAACAACAAATCTTCTGTTACTTTCCAAACGTGCCCAGAATTCCTCCAGCTTAAGGGATCCAAGCTTTGTGTCCCTAACGCTGAGCCAATTATTTACAATTTCAGACTACATGAGCTCACAGAACACAAAGGAACACTCATATGCTTGAAGAGATAATTGTAGAAGGAAAAGGTACAACTGCAGATTCAACCAAATAAATCCCCACCACTTTAAGTCATTGGCAGGCCGCCACAATAGTGGTTTACAATTTTGGGAGATCCCCATTTTTGCTAAAATCACATATTTTAGAAAATATAATATTTAGGGCCTTAAAATGTTCCATTTAAAGGATTAAAATTGAAGAGGGTTTGATCAAACCACCTTGGACCAATCCCCCTTGGATAGAACCCCGCTAGTTTTAAACCATACCTATAACGAAGTCTCCTTTACACCTATCCAAATGTTGATAAGAAACCACTTTCGATTTACCTTTTGGGAGATCAAATGAATTCATTTAAAAAAAAAAAAAAAAATTATGTATTCCTTATTATAAACTTCCCAAAAGGTATAATTTTAAATAAATTTAATTTTATTATTATATTTATTTTTTATTTCTGGTGAATGTAGGTTTTTCACCAAAAATCAAGCTCTTTGTTCTATACATGTGTAAAAATACGATTATCAAAAAAAAATTAAAAATATGAGTGCACTAGATATTGAAGTCCTTGATCCAACAAAAAGAAGAAAAAATTAACTTTTGATACATATTAAAAAGTTACTGCTGCTATGCTGGTCACGCCATGTCTAAATTGAAAATTGGTTTGACTTCTCAAAACTTTATTAAAGAAAAAAAATATTTAATAAAACTATTTAACCAAGTGGAAGCACTTAGGTCAGAGTTAAAATCTAAATTTGAAAGAATTATAATTTTATCCCTTCAATGGAAAAAAAGTTATGCATTACTATACCGTGGGCTTTTAAAAAATGTTGTTTTCCTGGAAAAAACCGGTTTTGAGGGAGAAGGGTTAGTCGCAATTTGATTCTAAAATTTTGAAAAAATACATTTAGAATCTACTAAAAAATTCCCCAAATGAAACTTAGTTTGTATCATCTTCAAATTTCTCATGGTTTAGCCGCTATAGGTGTCTCGAAAAGAAGATTTAGTTAAAAAAATTATTTCAAGGTCCATTGGCTAAAATTGTAAACTACTATTAGGGACTACTCTTGGGATGAATGTAAAAATGACAAGACATGCATTTGGTGCTGAATTAATATGGCATTTTATTTTAATCCTAGGTAAAGCAAACCCTAATATTTTCTTGCTTTGCAAAAATCCTTGATAATACATCTCTAGGTTGTACTGCGCACCTCATTAAATGCATAGGCGGTGCCTCTAAACATGTGGGATGGACAAGATATCATGTAACAGAAAATTGGAACTTTATAACACAAAGTCAGGAGTTCCGAAGTTTTTAAAAATTATGACTCTTTGAGTACACAATGGACCAACACACTTGACGATATGAAAGGAGAACAAGTCAGGCCATCAGGAGGTTAGGAGAAACACGAACCCCATGACAAGGTTTAAAGGCACCAGGCACCAACAACTTAGGTTTTAAAACTTAAAGAATGCATGACAAGGGGTTAGAAACTTAGAGGATCCTACGACAAAGGCTAAAATGAAGGAAAAGACTTTAGACTTAGGAGAAAAGTAAGAAATTAAAGACGAAGGAAGACAAAATTTAAAAGTACATGATACATAGTATACCCAGGGGTAACATTGGTTCTGAATGGGCACCAAGACTGACAAGATGCAGAGAATCTAGAAACATGGCATAAAGTTGTATTCATTGGGTATAGAGTTAAAAACTATACAAGCCAAAAACTGAACAAAAAAAACAAGAAACTATATACAAGAACAGACCCAACGAAACAATTATTCAAGAGGTTTCAAATATTTCCCATTATAGGAAAGGGGTAGAATAGTACCATTAGGATAAGCCAATCAGAAAGCATGATCACCAACAAGCTGCTTGATCAAGAAAGGCCCTCTCTAGAGAGAATAAATTTTTTTATGTGCTCCTTTTGCCTCCCTCCTCCTATCCCAGAGAAGAACTGAATTGCCAACTGCAAAGTCCCTTTGTCTATCCCTTTTATCAAAAACCTTCT
Organism: Sequoia sempervirens; assembly: GCA_007258455.2. NCBI lineage: Eukaryota > Viridiplantae > Streptophyta > Pinopsida > Cupressales > Cupressaceae > Sequoia > Sequoia sempervirens. Next base: position 11,871 of record VDFB02335025.1, on the reverse strand, counting down.
TCACCATTTGTTGATGTTTGGTATTCTTATCCACCACAAACTCCTTTTCTTCTATTAGCTTATTCAAATACATAATCCACTTTTCCAAAGCAGTCTGAAATTTCCCATCTTCTATAGCCTTCTATAAATTGAGTGCTGAAATCTCCAATGGTGTAGGGAAAGTTCTATCAATGCAATATACTAATTGAAAGGGGGACATTCCAATAACTCTATCAGCCCATAGAGCATCGTATAACCTTTTATGCCATCCCCTTTTGATTTTCATCAACCAACTTCTTGATAATGGAGATTAAACTTTTATTGCTTGACTCTGCTTGTGGATTGCCTAGCAGATAATAATCAGATGAATGAGCAAGACTAATGCCATAGTCATAGCAAAAAAGGGTAATTGCAATAGATGAAAAAGAGCTAGCATTATGAGTGACAATTTTCTTGGGCACTCCAAACCTTACCAAAATATTCTCCTTCAAAAAATTACATATGACTTCAGTGGTGGTATTCTTCACTAGAATAACTTCCACCCATTTGGTGAAATATTTTGTAGTAGTCAATATGTGTGTATGTCCTACACTAGAACTCGAGTTAATTGGCCCAATGAAATCCAGACCCTATTGCTGAAAGGGCTCGTCAATTACCACAGGTTTCAAGGGTAAAGCATCAAGCTATTGTCTGCCAGTGAATTTTAAACACTTTTCACATTTCAACACCCACTCGTAAGCATCTTTAAACATACCTGGCCAATAGAATCTATGATGTAGGATTTTGAAAGCTATCATAGAAGCAGAAAAATGTCCACCATATGCCTCACTATGAAAGGCTTCCAATAGCTTCTTCTGCTGCTCTTTGTCAACACACCTTATGAAGACCTCCCATCCACACCTTTTTTATACAAATTCCCTTCCTAGATAACATACTTGTTTGCTTTAAGTTTTAAGTTTCCCTTTTCTCTTGATGAAAAATGTTATAAGCAATCACCATAGGTTAGGAAATAAGAGACATCAGAAAACAAATCATCAGTTGTGTTTGTGAATAGTACTAATGGTAACTCTTCTTCTTCACAAGGTTTACTCTCAACAATCATTTTAGCCATACCTTTTCCCCTAACTAGATTAGTCAGTTTAATATCTAGATCATATTCTTGAATCTGGGCTATCCAAGATCCTCTTTTATTGCATCCAATATCTTGCTGAGTAAGAATACTTTTCACAACAATTTCAGGAACAAAAACAGTAGTGTGAGAATGAAGAATATAGAACCTAAAACTCTTGAGTGCCTTCACAACAACGTATGCATTTTTTTCAAGTGGTGAATATTTGAGTTCATACTTCTTTAGAGGAGTGCTCATAAAAGAGATAGTGGCTTCAATACCTTGCTCATTCTCTTTTAGTAAGATGGCTAACAAGGTGTGCTAAGAGGCGTAACTATATATGATGAAATCTTTAGCAAAATTAGCATGAACTAAAGTGGGACCATTTGCAATTGTAGTTCTAATATCTACAAAATATTGTTTTCCCTCACTGCTCCATTTAAACATTGGGTGATCCTTCATCATATCATAAATGGGCTTCGTCAACTCAGCAAAATCAGGAACAAACGTACTTAGAAAGTTTACCTAACCAAAGAAAGACTTGGTACCATCTTTGTTGGAAGGTAATCCTAGTTGCATGATTGCCTTCACTCTCTCTAGATCTATCTTGATTGTAGCCTTTGAAACAATGTGACCTAAGAGTTTTCCCTCATTTATAGCAAAGATAGACTTCTTAGGGTTTAAAGAGATACCTTCTTCTCTACAACAATGCATTACTACTTCCAAATCATGTAAATGATTGGCTCTCTTTTTAGAAAAAACTGTTAGGTCATCCAAGTAAATCAATATAATTTTATTCTTGAGATCACCAAAATATAAGTCCATAGCCCTTTGAAAAGTAGCTCCTATATTAATAAGGCCGAATGCCATTCTATTATAGGAAAAAACAACAATGGGTGTGGTGAATGTCATTTTATGCTGGTCTTTTGGAGCTACTTTGACCTGATTATAACCTGAGAAACCATCAAGCATGGACATCATTTCAGAGCCAACAACTATTTGTAGAATATGATCCATCACAGGTAGTGGGTAATTGTTTTTTAGAGATGCCCAATTTAAATTCCTGAAGTCAACACATATCCTTATTTCTCCATTTTTCTTTCTCATAGGAACTATATTGGCTACCCACATTGAATGATGGATGGGATAAATAATCCTTGCCTTGAGTATTTTATCAATTTAATTGAAAATAGCTTCTGCAACCTTGGAATTATAAGTCTATTGTTTTTGTTTATAAGGTGTGGCACTAGGTTTTAGTGGAATTTTATGCTAGAATTCTCCATTTCTAAACTTCTTTAAATCTGCATAGCACCATGAAAAGACATCCAGGTTGTAATGTGTCAATAGAGAGATCAGTCTCTCTCTCCTCCTGGGAACAACACTTCCCAATACACAATCTTAGGATCATCTTCTATACCAATATTCACCTTATCATACTCAACAAATGCTTTGACAGAGACTTTACCCTTCTACTTCAAATATTGATCATGCCTGTTGAATAAATGTTTGAGAGAATCTAAACCCTTTGGAATCTTGTTAACTTTCAAGTGGATAATCTTTGTCTCCTTCCCATCAGTGGCAACAATGTCACCTTCTAGAACATCATTGATTTTATCATCACTTTCTTCAAAATAGATGTGAGTAAAGGCTTCAATTTTCTCCAAAAATTCAATAATATGTTGATCATCATTGAACACTTTCCAATGATTTACATTTTCAGGAACATTGGGTCTATACACAATTTCAATTCTATAGGACTCATCTTTGAAATCTAGATGCAGCAAGAGCATTGACGTTGAGACTGCCAGGGAGTCAGCCCTAGCATTTTGTTTCCTACGAATAGACTCTATAGAAAAAGCATCAAAATATTCTATACAATCCCAAGCTCTGTTCCTATAATGCTTAAACCGACCATTTTTTATAGTGTAAATCTTCCTCACTTGCTTCACCAGTAATTATGTGTCTCCTACAACCCTCAATTCTTTGATACCCTTTTCTTTGGCTACACTTAGACCAAGCAATAGAGCTTCATACTTAATTGTATTATTGGTATTAGCAAACTACAATTTGAAAGCAAAGGGAAAATTATAGCCATAAGGTGAAATCAAAACTAATCTAGCACTTGACCTGACATTAGCACAACTTCCATCAAATTCAAGTGTCCACAAGTCATTGATCAAATCAGGGCTTCAAATTTTCCTCTCGGTCAGAAGTATACATATAGGTTCTTGGTCTTGTTTCAACAAACAAAACATTTGCTCTCAGATTGCTAGACTTTAAGATAGTGAACTTGGCCTTAGGTTCAGGATTCAAGTGTATTTTCTTTCCATCCAAGGGTATTAAGGTATGAGACTAATCCATCTAGATTTATCCACCCAAATCCTTACAAAAAATCCTACTCAAAAGCATACCATGACTTGCAGGAATGTCAGCAACCAATATAGTTAGTTTCAACCTTTTTTGGGAAAAGCAGCTAAGGCTACTCAAGAGCATCTTTGATTTGACCTATAATAGGAATTGGGGATCCATCCATGGAATAAAATTTTCCCTTGGAAGAGGTATAAGATAAACCTAAGACTTTAGCTATTTGGGCAGACATCACATTTTTGGAAGCTCCAGAGTTAATGATACAATTACTTAGTCTAAAACCAACAATGTATAATGATATATAGAAAGTTTTTGGTTTCATGAATGGGTTTTGTGAGCTTGAAGGTTTATCTACAATATTAGAGAACATTTGATTCCCAAGGTTGGCTTCATTATCATAAAAAAATTGAGCATTACATTGGGATGGTGAAGGCTCTTGTTTAACATATTTCACTAGCCTATGTAGATCTAAGGGATTGAGTCTTAAGTATTCAGCTTGTGAAATTTGGATTTTGGTATTCTTGTAGGAGTCAACTATATCAAGTGAACCAAAAGGAAGGGTAGCAGAAGATGGTACCTCAACTTGTACACTATTGGGAGTAGTTTGTTCTTGCTTTTCTGCTTTGTTAAAATGTACTTCGGGGCTAAAGATGAGCCACCCTGATCAGCTTTGGAATGTTTTTCTCTAATGAAAACAACACAATTAGGCTCGTCAACTCTAACATATACATCCTCTCCAGCTTCTGCTTCTAATATGAACTCAACCAACATCATTGGGCGAGTTAGGCTCTTCTACATATGGTTCTAGAGTGTGTTCATTTGTTGAAAGCATTTGCATGAATCTAATCATCTGCGAAGAAGTAGATCCATCATGATCTAAAGTTAGATGAAAATGGAAATTATTCCCCTTACTAGAAGAAGGACCCTCAATTGCTAGCCTTTGATTGGGAGTGGCCAATGAAAGTGTTTTGTTGAGATCTCCTTGATAATTCCTAGGAACATCTTGATAGGGAATTTGTGAGGGACCCTTTGGCATTTGTCTCTTAAGAGTGATTATGTCATTGGCCAATCTTTGAATGACTGGGTTAGTAGAATTTACTAGTGAAGGTCTACCAATTTGTAGTTATTTCTTCAATTTTCTAGAGACAATCAGATCATCCTCTATGGATACAACTCTATCTTGTGCAATAGCTACATTAGTCATGCCTTCCCTTTTGATAATGAAACTCACATCTGGTGGAATAGTGTTAATGAACATTACTTTCAACAATTCAGGACTAGGCCTCATGTTCGTAGTAATTATGTTATATAACTTATTAAACTTGGCCACAAAATCCCTCATTGACTTGTGAACCTCCTTTTTCATTGAACCTAACTGAGCAACCATGACTTGATCATATTTTTGTAGACTTAAATCTGTTCTCAAACCTTGTTCTTAGGGTAGCCCAATTCTTAATAGAGCCATTGGGAAGAGAATAAAACTAGTCACCAACAATGTTTGTCAAAGATTCTACAAAGATTCTCATAAAAACATCTTCATGTTGTATTGCAAGAATGGAAGAGGCAACAAAGAAAGCCTTCATATGCTCATCAAGAGAAACTTTCCCATCTCCACTGAATTTGGGTATAATCTTCCCCGAACCTTTGGGTAAGTCATGAAGTTGTGCACCAGCTCCAAAGGTTAGAGGACCTATGACAACCCCCCATGGGATTGGTTGGGGCTGTGCCATTACTAAAGGAAACTTTACTTGTGTAGGAAGCATAGTTCCGCACAAAAGAAGACCTTGGAAAGATATTTGGAACCCTAGATACACTAGTTTTAGGAGGAGGAGAAGTTGGTTTGCTGATAGACTTAACTTTTTGGGTAGGTGGAAAATATGAAAAAATCAACAATTTCTAAGAACTCAAAATATTTATCCATAATCCCCTTTTTCTTATCACCCCTAGTATACCTCTTAGAAGCCTAGTTTTGACAGGACACTAATAGGCCAACAAAGTGGCAAACTTTTGTTTACTGATGGTTTTGTGGGGGATTTTTCCTCTTGTTTACCTGATTTCTAGGAGCCTGTACGAGAGGGGCTCTTACTCTTCCAGTTGGAGGTGGGATATTTTCTACAAACAAAATCTCCTGAGCATTCTCAAAATGCATTTCATTTTCTCTAATAATATCTCCAAGTTCCTCTTATTCTTCCAATACTTCATTATCTCTGTGATATTGATAGCCAGTTATTCTTTGTTGCCAAACAAGTAGCCCGAGACTAGTAACTATATCTTCTTGATAACCAACCAACCAATCTATGTTAGGCTGAAGAACAAGAGCATTACACTTTTGAAGAACCATTATTATTAACCATAGAGAAACTCATCATACAAAAATTATTTTTTCTGAGTTATTTCCCCAACAGAGTTGCCAAAAATATGTTGGTTGACAAATTTATCACCTAACTCTATATTCTCATTCCCACTAAGGTGACAAGTGTAACCATAGTTGAATCAATAATAATATAATTTTTAGACTAATTCTCTGCTTATTTTAAAAGGTGGCAGCTACCTTCATTTTATATTCAATGAATAATTTTTAACTAATGTTGCTTTTAACCAGAAAGAAAATAAAGGAAGATGCTTTTAACCAAAAATATTTAATGACATTCATTGACCTCATATGATTAAACTTAAAGTAATTCACAACTAAAGTTAAATCAAATATCACCACATAATCCTTGTTCATAGATAAACAACACTATAGTGATACAACAAATCAAAGTATCTATCATTCCAATAATAGATCACACACTGGAAAAACATTCAACATAAGGAGAATAGATTCATATAACATAATTCAAAGATTACAAATGCATAAATTCCACCATTGTCTTCTATATCAGAATAACAGAAAGCAATAAATCAAGATAAAAAAGTTTTTATCTAATTAGTAAATCAAAATTTTCCCAAAAGATCTGAATCACATCAACCAAACCCATATTTAAAGCATAAGCCAATTGTCTTTGGTAATGGCTTCTTGAAAGTAACCATACCAAACAATTAAAAATAGTCTTTAACTCAAAAGAGACAAATTAAAAGAAAGTATCATGAAATACTAAAAATAACTATCCATCATTTCCCTCCACCTTAGCCTCTTCATCTTCCAAACCCTCAACTGCTTCTTGTTGCCACAAATTTTCTTGTGCCTCATCCTAGATTTGTAGTCTCCATAACTAGTAATAATTGCAAATATCTCTTTGCTCCTTGGTGTTACGTTGATCTGCAGTTCGGTTCTCCATTTGGTTAGTGTAGCCATAGACTCATTCAGAGTGTCATAACTCCTATTTGCTTCAGTTTTAAAGGAATTGAGGTAGACTTGCAATCTACCGAGCTTTGAGAAATATTCTCTAGTCATTGTGGCAGGATCTGCCATCTCCTTGTTGAATACTTCTTTAAATTTTAGACAAATTTCCTTTGAATATAGAATCTTCTCATCAAACTCACTAGTTATCTCTACTTTTAGGTCATGAAAATTTCCTTTCATCTCCACCAACATGTCCAAATACCTTTCAAGTGCTTCAAAAATCTCCTTTACCAGGTTGTTGTAAATGCTTAATTTCCACTCCAATGAGTCAGACCAAGAAGGATCTAACTCCTTTGGATCATTCACAATTTTTTCATTGATCAATTTTATTCAATCCATGGAAATCAACTCTTTCATTTCTTGTGAGAGCATGTATAGGATCGTCTAATCTTTCTTGACCTACTATAGCTTTGTCATCAATTCCATCCTTTTATCAACAACTTGAGTGTAGAAAAGCATAGATTTACTAATAAAGAGGATAGTCTCCTAAGACATTTCATCAATCCATTCATTGGCATTTTTGGAATAGCTCAGATTCTTTCTGATTAATTGCATTATAGACCCATCAATAATTCCTACCTAAGAACTTGAGAATCCACTAGATATAGAAGGGGTGACTATAGAAGAAATAAAGTTTTTTAAATCAAGAATGTGAGATTGCAATTTCACCTTTTACTTTCTTTCTTGCTTTATCCACTTAATCAAGGCATTGACTAAATAATTAGTATGATGCACATCACCTTCAAGTGTTTGGGGCCCCATATCAACATGTGTGATTTTATAGTCAGCCTCTGTTATCTCATCATCATTTAGATCATTTATAGGATCTACAATTTCCAATAGTTGATTACTAGAAGTAGGGTCAATCATCATTCTCAATATTTTCTGAGCTTTCTTTGGCCTTGAGGAAGTCTCGAGTAACCTTGCAACCGTATCTACTCCAACTATTGTTGTAGGAGTATATTTTGTCTTTTTCTCTATTTCCTTTTACAACCATACTAGGGAGGCTTCTACAAAAACAAAATCCTCTTTTCCTTGAGCAATTTCCTTAGACTCACCAGGAGTAATGGGTATATTTTCTATTGGGGAAGAGGGTACTTCAGGTAGAGGAAAGGTATTATCTTCCACAATTTGCTTAAAAATGGCCTTAGAATCTTTAGGCACAGGTTTTGTTTGACTGATCTTCATTTTAGGAGTAGTGGTAGATATGTTGTCCTATTTACGCAATGATTTCAATTTAGCCATCTCTTCAGGCTTCTCACCATCATCAGAGACTATGAATTTGCACCAGAAGACCTAGTAGCCAATCTTCCTAATGATGTAGCGACTACAACTATTTGAGTAGACCCCTATTCATTTCTTCGAAATGAGTTTGGTTCTTGAGTATAACCTGCAATTTATCACCATTTTCCTTCTAATAAGTCCCAAGATATTTTCAACAATGGAGCACCTTGTATATTCATATCCAAAACTACATTTTTACTGTAGTCAACCTTAGTATGAGATTTATCAGACAGTTTTTCATATTCGGGGTGAATGACCACCGAATCTTCAGTTGCACTTTCAGGAATCTAGAAAGAAAGACCAAAAACCTGCATTTTCTTGAGGGTTAACCTCATATAATCTCTTTCCAAGACTTCACTTTCATCAACACAATCTTCCCAAAAGTCCTCAATAGAAGGTTGATGCTGATATGAGCTCCCTCCATATAAATTTTGTCTCATGAAACCCTTGCTATCAAAATTAGCCCTCATGAATAAATGTTGGAGGTTATACACTCTAAGAATTCCTTCAACACATTTGGCCATCTAATTTTTTTTTACACGTGAAGGAAGGAGTTGTCAATGAGAAAACATACCCTCACTTCAACATATTCATGTACTTTTCATTCACAATGGCCATTTGTCTACATACCTCTAGGAACACCAACAAATCTTGAGGATATCTAGGCAATTTTAATGGGGCTTTCTCAAAACCTCCTATCCTCAAGTAGGAAAACCTATCAAATTGAATATAGAAACTTCCAAACTTTGATACAAAAGACATTGACTCAAGATGAAGATGCATTTCAAGCTTTTCATCCAATTTCCTCACAGCTTCCATCAAGAATGTGTCATTCACAAGGAAAAAATCTCCCATTCGAACTTGCTTGGTAAACTATGGGGTAAGTGCACCAAGATGGTCGCATCTTTGTAAGCCAAACAAGAAGAGAACGCTAAGTATAACATGAATGCATTATAACGAACGCGACGAGAACGCATTATAACGGTGAAACGCGCTATAATGAGAATAACAAGGCGAGCACCAACGCTATGTCTTTTAAAGAAAAAAAAGTGAATCCAAATATCATTTTTCATTTGCTTTTTACTGTTTTTCATCTCCGCCCACGGCCAAAAACCCTGCTTTACACGCTCGCATTGTTGGAGAGGTGATTTCTTCACATTTCATCAACTTCAGTTGGATTTTCTTCACAAATATGGTGCCACGACGACGAAGAGATGCAAGAGGTAAGTTTTGTTTGGTATTTGTTATGAATTTTTTAGTTTTAAATTGATTTTTTTTGTTTTAGTTTAGAGATGAATGATTTTTTTTTAATTTGTAGGAAATCCTCAACCAAATCAGCCTCAACAAAATCAACCTCAACAAAATCAGCCTCAACAACAAAATCAACCTCCCCCACCATTCTCTCAATACCCTCCTGGCACTCAAGAAAATTTGAGTGAAATTGAAAACAATAGAAAAGAAGTTGAGGATCTTATTAGTAGGTTGAGTGATCAAAATTCTGCAACCACAGAAAGAATACATCTACCAGATTCATTGAAGGATTTGCTAAAAAATGTAGATGGAATTACCCAACAAATATCTAGGTGGCAAAATAGGAGGGAAACATCGAGGGCATATTATGTAGACAAATTATCATATAAACAAGTAAAAGATTTAAAGATTACTAAAGGCGATTTGTGCTCTCTATTCACTGACCCTAAAACAAATCAAAATCTCACCCTCAATGCAAAGAGGTTTCCTATTCATTGGTGCCACCACCAAGAGATTAGAAACCATTTTTATGATAGATGGTATATGGTCTTTGATTACCCACCGTGCAATAACTGTGAAGTCCCCCAATATTTTCTTAGGAAATTATACTATGAGTTTGTGTTGAACCAAATCCTGAATTATTTTGATATGAGGGAGTTTTAGGGGAGAGGTGAGGGGTCAGCATGTGATAGTCTGACATGTACACCGATCCTACATCACAGGGAGATGACACATCTCTCGCTAGGAACCCCTCATGAGCAGTATCAGGATGCTTGCGCTGGGTAAAAGGAGAGTGCTGATGTAGAGACTCTGCGTGATCACATCCTTGACCTCAGAGTGTCATCCACCACACCACCCCATTGTACACAATCCAGGGGAGTTCGTGTGGTGGTGGCCTTCGAGGCCATGTGTGCTCCATCTTGGAGACACTTGTTCGTATGACCCCACCGCCCTCGAGGGTGTTGGCGCGTGATCCATATGTTTCACAATGTACCGGATCCATATGCATCTACGGGGATGGAGAGGGTGGCTGACATTCTACATGATGTATATGGTATTGACAGTCAGGTAAAATTCAACATGTTCATTGAATTTAGTTTATTAAATTTTGATTGTGAAATGCAAGATTAACTAATTTAGTTTTATTATTTTAATAAAATTGCAGGGTCATAGCGTTGAGCCTGGATATACTAGTCATCAGCCTGTTTATTTTTGTAGTACACCTATCAGTGGGGTATGTAAAGTTAGTAAACAATTCTAAATTTAGTACACATGTGTTAATAGCATTGTTTTACGAATGGTATTTTAATATGTGATTTTGGATGTTGAACAGGGTACTGTCGAAGGATTGAAGGGAACACCTCCGAGTGCGAGTAGATTTACTCAAACATTCACAGAGGTAATATAGAATAAAGAGAACTTAACTAATGAATTCTAAGTTTAATCTAGATTTGTGTATATATAGTCATAAGAGTGTATGGGTTCACTAGGTTATTATTCAAGCTTTTAAGAATCATCCTACTATGATTGTTTGTCTTAGAATTCCTACACTAGTAAGCTATATATAATAAAAATTTAACATGGAATTGATAAAGGTAGAGCTACATTCTACTCCATCCTATATAATTTTTTGTGATGTCAACGTAACCAAGAATAAGACTATGGATGTCCTACATGATGTCAATGTAACCAAAAATAAAACTTCTATCCTCGACCCTATCTATCAGCCAAGACTCCTTCAATATCTCCTAGATGCTTGAAGATGCTTAAGACTAGGTCAAAATACCCTATATTCTCTTCATTTGTTGCATAGCTCATCAAGTTTCCCTATATGTTCTCTAACTAATCATGATTGCATGGAAAGAAGTTATAAGTACTCATTAAACTCTCAACTATTGAAGCCTCCTCAAACTTTCCCATAGGACATGGAAAATGCTTAGAAATGATTAAATTCCCTAATAGGGTGTGGGAGATCTTTTAGGAAAACATTTGACACTAATTTGATCCATTGAATTCTTCTTCATTCTTATATATTCCTCAAATATACTTTGCAATACCCCTATCATACCTAAATCTACTACATTCATGTCCAGCTAGCAAGTAGGGTGATATAGCATGGTCCATGAATTTATGTCTTCTTTTTTATTTTCTATACAGTCCCTCTTTTTATCTCACTACTAGGTCCTCACATAAAAAGAAAAGAAAAACATTACTTCTTTTCTCATCTAAGGCCCCTAAGGTTTTGTAAACCCTTAGGATGCAAAGTGGATTCAAAGCACATCAACCATGTGGTACAAATGACTCAAATCCCAAAGATGATCCTCAGAGTAAATGAAAGAGTTTGAAAAGGTGGTAGAGAGAGCTACACCGTGACTCTCAGAGAAACTTCATCTTTCAAAACAAAGCTAATTAGGCTGGCAGACATGTGGACCAGGACAACATTTGGTGGAAGAGGAAGAAAGATGACTAGAACTCTGGAGGCCCACCATACTGGATTTTTATATTCAACCATGAGAGTAGAAGAGAGAGCTGATAT
>VDFB02335024.1:0-15706 GCA_007258455.2 Sequoia sempervirens | reverse complement strand
GTGCACTTCAACTAGAATTTTCATTGGCCTTCCTGCTTCACCACCCTCTTTACTATTTTGAATTTCTCCCCAAAGCTTCAATTTTCAATGGAGGCAGTAATTGACAAAATTAGGCCTTACTAGGTAGAATGCATTGAAAATATCTTTGAGGTTATTGTGGAATAGAGTTCCTCGAAGTATAATGTTCAATCTTTAGTCTGTCTTTTACATGAATTCCATATTTTAATCAGCTTCTCTAAAGAAAACTACTTTTAAACAATGCATGTCTACACATTCTTAATGAGAGTCATTAAACTAGAAGTAGCAGATCAAAGATATGGAATTTATGCAAAAGGGATAATTCAAAACTGGTCACTATACTCTGTAGAACTTCTTCCTTAAATAAATTTAAAAATATTTTCAACACATTGTATGTGTCAAGCAATGTTTCTTATTATGCTTTATATAAAGCCTACTATTGTAAGAATTCCTTTTGAGGACGAAAAAAATAACAACTATCTTACCAAAACAATAAATAGGGGTAGGAGTATATATGAATGTTCTCTACATCTAATTTCACATACATACATATCTTCACACAGGAAAATAAAAATGAAACACAACAAAATAAACACATACTTTTGTGTGTATATATTTCTAGCTCCCAGTTGGGAAAAAAGTCGTGGATTTTTAAATTTTTAATATTAAACATTCTTGCCATGTTGATAGAGAAGGCCAATGAAATTGAATGCTAGTTGGCATCAACATTAATTGTTGTATTGTTTCTGTCTACTAGTGATGGTTGCAAAGTAATAAAATAGTTCATGTTCTTCTTGATACAACCTTGTTGGTTGTTTTTCTGTGGCCCGTGGTGACAATCTGTACTATTTTCCATAGGGCATTGGTGATTGTTGACCTGTGGCTTTAGCAATACATGTGGAAAATGTATATACACACATACAAACCCACACATACATATAAACATTCAAAATAGTGAATAACAATTGTGGAGATATAAGAGTATGCTGCAATTGAAACAGAGAAGAAGCAAATAACTATATTGATATTAAAAGATGGACATATCTATATATAGATAAACACATGACCTCAAAGATACATATAGAAAATGCATATACAAACATACAAACATACACATACAAATGCATTATAGACACATATATCTACACACATCTATATCAAGATCTTGTATGCATTGATAACATTCAATTGCATGCATATATGTTTATGTATATGCATATGTAGATGTATACATGCATAAAACCATGTCCACAAGTATATATAAGAAAAAATACAAATACAAAGAGTTTTTTCAACAAGTACCTCTTCCTACTTGCTTTCTCTCTGCTCCCTTCTCTCTTGAGTTTCTATAAAAAAATGGGAAAAAAATTATCACAACTGACACTTTTGTATTGCTTTTGCAACTATCGCCCCATGTGGAAAAACACAAAAAAACCCTCATTCCACCTTGGCAGTAGCTTGACAATGGATGATAGAAATTTCACCTTCACAAAAGCTTTCCCTCCTTCCTCATAGTTGTGATAGCAGGTAAAGCCACATAGTGACACCCAACAATTCCTTATCAAAAATTGCATAGACATTTGATTGCAATGGTGAGCAATGTATTTCCCCTAGGTGCAGGAATGTATGTATGTCATAGTAGATGCAAAGAACACTAATATATATTGATCCCTATGTTTATTATGTTGGGACATCCTTGAAATGGTAGGTTGTATTTTAAGTGTTATATGGAACATTGATGCCACCATTGATGGCAGTGATGGACAATGTATGTTCTTGGTTAATTTTTTTTAAAGTACATAGAATTTTTTTGAAATGATCTACAAAGGGTTTTCCAAATGTGCCTCTTCTTCCTTGCTTTCTTTCACTTGCCTTCTTTGTCTAGCCACTGTAAAAAGCCAAAAAAAAATGTTTAAGAGGAAAAATACTCAAAAATGGAAGGATTCATAGTAACAAACCCATGTAAAAAAACAAAAATGGGTTGCATAAGCTGCATATGAATATTGTCCTGTACATAATAATGTTTACATCTAATTTGACATATGATTTCTTTACACATAATGGTGAAATAAATGACTGAAACAATAGTCAACAATGCCTTATGGATAACAACATAAACTCTATAATATTTACTATTTTATCGCACATCAAAATGAAACAATATACCAATGCTAGAGAACAATAATTAGAAATTCCTTATGGAAAACAACATAGACTAATTTATTGCATTGCAACTATTGCCACAAAATAAAATCCATAAATGAAACAATATTAAATTTTTGTATGTGTAGATATGTATGTATGTCAAAGTAGATGGAACAATGTACATACATACTCTCCGATGTTTATTCTTTTAGGAAAATAGTTGTTATTTGTTTGAGCCTCGAGTAGGGAATTCTTACAATGATAAACTGTATATTAAGTGTTATATGGAACATTGAAGCCTTTTTTAAATTATTTCTTTTTCCTTGTGCTGTTAATTTCTCTAGAAAAAAAATTGAAACATAAAAAAAATTGAAACAAAAATTTTCAAATAATAAACTATATATTAAGTGTTATATGAATCATTGAACCCTTTTTTTATTATTCCTTTACAGTCATATTGTTAATGTGTCTACAAAAAAAATGAAAGATAATGTTGTGTTTTGAAGATCTTGATGGTTGTCATTTTATTGGTGTTCTATATTTCTTGTGTGTGTTTTGGCTAGGGTACTTATTATCATTTTTTACTTTAATTGAAAATTTGGCCCTCATGTTGTTGTGGCATAGAGCTTGTAGTTAGCCAAAGGTATTGTAGCTCTTAGCTTTTAAAAGAGCAGCCCCAACAATGTCGGTGCACTCTGGCTCTCCCCAGGCTGCTGAACAATCCTTAGGCACTAGTCTCGTAAGTTTGTTCCTTGTTTCCTTTTTTCCGCTAAGAATTATATTGACTCTTTTCCATGTGCATCCAATGAACTATGAATATGCTTCATTTGAATTAACAATCCTTGTAATATATATTCTAACTAATTTATATTCGATCTCTTTATGTTTCCTTTTCCTTTTGATTTGTTAGCCATTTGGGAGAGGCCTATGTGTTAGAAAAAAAAGGGTTGCAGTTTTCAAATGTGTCAACATTTCTATATGCTTCCTTGTTTATCTTTAGTGAAAAATATAATATTTTTTATTTCTTGCTCAACCTTTCCCTCCTTTCATATTCATTTATTGTATGCAATTTTGAATTTTCTTTGATCCTGTCACCATCATGTATAACTATCTATGTGTCTGCATATCAGATACAAATAATTGATTTATTTTTTGCTGCCTCTTTCCCTTTCTTTTGCTTCTAGAGCTATCTCGCAGCCTTGAATATCTCATTGCTTTGGCTTGTTTAATTAAAACTACCTTGTAGGATTAGAATGTATGTCCAGCCATGATAGCACATGTGATACAATCTATTGATGCTATCCCATCTCTGGTTCTCTAGCTAATGTCTTTTCAAAAAATAGGAGGTGGTCAAAGCCAAGTTGAGCGCTACAAAGTTTTACTCTCAGATAGAACCCACATGCAAATAGGCACATTTCATGCAAAATACAATGACCTTGTGTTTACAGGACATTGAAAATAGGTTCCATCTTGTGATTGATAAACTATCTATGTAGGAAGCTATGGGAATCAAGGTTGGCTATTGTTTTGCACTACTTGCACTTGTAGTTGTATGCTTTCTTCTTTATGGGGACCACCTTTTTTAATATTTGTTCATCGTTTAGTTCTAGGGAAATTTGCATATTGTCCTTAGATGTCAAAATGTCAGATTTTCTGTTAATTGGAAAACCTAGATATCTATTTAGAGATCAAGAAGAACAAATAGTGGGATCTGAGTTTCCTTCCCATCCAAATGAGCCTCAAAATTTTGGATTCATGCATTCCCAATACAACATAGTGCTACTTCAAATATCAATCCCGTTAAAGGCCTAAATATTTACCAAACCAAATGGACAATAAAAGGTCAAGGAACAATTAAAAGGGATATGAACCATTATAATAAACAAGGATGTGAGGGCCAAGTATTGAACTTTAACATTATTGATAGTGAGGGAACAAAAATATGAATCACTTGCTTTAATGACATTGCAAAATTGCATTATGATAGGGTTCAGGTGGGCCACACTTATTGTGTGTCAAAAGGCTCTGCCAAACAAGTGGATAAGAAATTTCATAAGTTGAACAACCACATGGAAATTATTTTGGATCAAAACTTGATATTGAAAGGTTATGATCATGATGCCTTTGTGATGGAAAAAGTATTTAAATCCATCCCAATAATTGAAATTACAAACTGTAGCAATAACACTTTGATTGATATTATTTAGGTTGTGGTGTATGTAGGAAAGGTATCAACTATTCAAAGAAAGGATCAGTCTGAAATAATTTGTAGAACTATCAAACTTAATGATTTGTAATCCTCTTGCATTGACATTAATTTGTGGGGCCCGAATTGGGAAGAAAAGGGTGATGAGCTGGAAAGGTTGTATATTCCTAGTTCGGTTGTTATACTTGTTGTTAAAAATGGTCATTTTGGATATTTCAATGGATCTGTTGTGAATACATCCATAGGGACTAATCTATACATAAATCCGGACATTCCAGAAGTAGAACCCTTGATCCAATGAGGACATGTTGAGCCACCTACCATTGAGCCCTCCTGGACAATGCCTCAAAAGGTTACTTTGGCCAATGGCAGAGTCACTATTGGATATATCTTGGATCATTGTCTTGGCTTGCCAAAAACTTTGCAGTCTACTGTGAAGGAAACAATGAAATATATTAAGACTAATGCATTTTGTTATGCTACATGTCCCTTGCAGGCCAATGGCAAACAATGCAAGAAAAAGTGTGAAGAGTTTTCCAATAATATGTGGTACTACCCTAAATTCCAGACAAACATAGATAATTGTGACTTTCGATATTTGTTGTAGCTAATGATGGAAGACCACACAAGCAAGATTTGGGCTACTATTTTTGATGAGGATACAACAAGCTTATTGCAGATGTCAGCAAAAGAGCTTTATATTTTGCAAAATGAATCTTTTGCTGTAATGACTATTGAGTCAGTTATCAATGGTGTCACCTACACTTTTTTTTTTCACTGTTCTTATTAAAACTCACACCTATAATTCACAAACAAGGCTTAAAAAAACAATAGTCAAAGTTGCAAGAATAACTTTGAAGAGTGCAAGTTGTTGCTCTCATATTTATGCGCAATATCCCTACCGAGGGCAAGACTCCTCAGACAATACTATTACAAAAACAACAATATATGACTAAATAAACTACTAAAAATTGCATATAAATGACTAATTTTGGTCATGTGACCATTAGTAGTTTATTGGGTCATTTATAACGTGACCAAATTTATGACTAAACTATTTTAGTCATTTATCGTCATTGAATCATTGATTTGGTCATTGATTTAGTCATTGATTGTTGTTAACTGGTCATTTATTTAGTAATGGTAGTCATTTATTTAGTCATGGTAGTTGTTTATTTATTCATGGTAGTCATTTATTTAGTCATGGTAGTCATTTTATTTAGTCATGGTAATCATTTATTTAGTCATTGTAGTCATTTTATTTAGTCATGGTAGTCATTTATTTAGTCATGGTAGTTATTTATTTAGTCATTGTAACCATTTATTTAGTAATTTATTTAGTCATGGTAGTCATTTATTTAGTCATTTATGAACTAATACTTTAGATGTGAATCAATAGAAGTTCATTGAAATTATGTTGTGATTGAAAGATATAAAACTTTAATGCTCTTATGTTATACTAGAAAAATTAAACAATTATAAAACTTCAACAAATTTGCTCAAAAGATTGAAACAACAATGTTGGAAAATAATTCACTTGTATATTCAAATTGTATATAAAATATGTTACAAAGAACTCTATATATAGAGTTTTGAAGAGAGAATCTTTCTACAGTATGCAAAAAGCTGATTTATTATGCTTTTAAAACTAAAGAAAACTAAAACTAAAGCTAAAAAGCCATTGGTGTGAATGCATGTCTTCATTGTTGCAGAAGGGGTGGGTTGTAAATGCATCTAGAAGGCACTGATTTTGCATGCATTTTCTTCTTGCTCTGTACCTGTCCATAATAAAAAAAACTTAAAATTTGTTAATATTTTTGAAAAATTTATGAAATTTTGAAATATGAAAAATAAAGTGGGAGAATATGGAATTTCATAGCAATATAGGAATATATTATGAAAGTATTCAAGAAGAAATGCATATACAGATAGTCAAACTCCACAGTTCATTTATTCATATTTGACTAAAAAATAGTATTTAATCTACACAAAGGTAACCCTAGTCATATACAATTTCAACTGAACAATATTGAGGACTAATGTTCAAGTTTGAATCACACAAATAAAGCTATTACTAGATCTATCTGTAGCAGCAAATGACAATATTCAAATAAATACTTTCAAACCTGTAGGTGCTCATGCCAAAAAAAACTTTGTCTTTGTGACTCCTCACAACTGATGAGGGTAATATGAACTCAGAATGCTTACAATCTGAAATAATTTCCATAGAAAAAAGGTTATAAAATATAAACTTATATAATATCCTTGAACATTTACATTAAGAGAATATTAAAAAACAATAATTAATAGAGGCATTTTGGAAATCCCTTTTCAATAAAACCATTTTGTGCATATCCTATAGGTCACAGAGCTCAAAAGGAGGCAAACACCAAAGAAAAAATTAGAGCTTAAATACTTATAAATTTTCTAAGTACAAAGATGCCAGTCGGTTGATTACAATGATAATCAATCCTCTGACAGGCGCCCTTATTCATTCTTCCTCTCATCGTTTCTTGTTTGGGGTTTCTTTGTCTTATCCTTCCCAGAAAAAAATAGATCAGACCTCTCTTCCAATCGTTCCTCCTCCCCTCTATCAACAACCATTTTCTTTTTCTTCTACCTTGCAACCACGCCTTCACCCAAAATGGGGCGATCCCACACAACAATCAAAAGAATTTGTTTTTCTCTTCCAATGTAACCACCTGTCACAGGAAAATCAAAGAAACAAAATTTTCAAACAAAACAAAAACTTTGATGCCCCTGCATCAGTTTATTAAAATGAAAATTGCGGCCAAGATCCTAAAATGAGCACATTTAGTTTTAACATTACAAAGCAGTTTACCTTAGACAATTTTTCTTGCTTTCCTGCTGCTGGTTTCATCTCCTCCAAACTCCCTCACTGGTATTGACCTTTCACTTCTCCAATTTGGCGAGTTACAGTGCAGCCTGAAGATAAGGTTTCGACTAGGGTTTTACAATATGTTTATTAAAATGAAAAATTGCCCGCCTAATTTGCCTGCCTTAATTTTCCTTAACGGATTTTAAAATGGAATTTAAAATAAATAAATTACAATACATAAATCTCCCCCCACAATCAATTATTAAATATTATATTATTATATAATTTTAAATATATTATAATATAATATTATAATATAATATAATATAATATAATATAAATATTATATTATATTATATTATATTATAATATTATAATATTATATAATATAAAATTACTTGCTTTTGAAAATATTATGTTGATTTGATTAATTGTTTTTAAAATAATTGGTCATTCAAATTTAAAGTTCAATACAATTCAATTGAACAAGTAAAGTTCAATACAGAACAATTGAACTAAAAAATCTAAAAAGTCTAGAAGTAGAGATTTATTTCCTTCCCAACGTATTAAAAAGATATAAATCAATAGCTTTTTTACTTCAAAATGTTCTACAATTTTTTTGAAATTAGAATGTAGTTTAATTTTAGAATATAAAATGATTTGCATGCAAAAAAATAAAAAAATAAAATAGAAAGGTTGCTTTTATATTTAAATACTATATTTTAATTATTTTAAAACTACAATCAGTAATTGTTAAATTATTTTAAAATGAATATGCAATTTAATTTAATTAATTTATATTAATATAATTTGTGGCCTCACCACCTTTGCCTAAAAAAAATTATTTTATATTATAATTATAATATAATAATTATATTATATAATATAATAATATAATAATATAATAATATAATATTAATATCATATAATATATATTATATAATATCATATAATATATATGTATATGTATATATATTATATTATATAATAATATATTATATTATATTGTATTGTAATATAATATATTATTATTATATTATATTATAATACAATCCACTCCATTAATTCAAAATATTTTTTGAATTATCCACTTTAATAGCATATTGTTTAATTTTTACTTGTGATAATTTGGTGGTTTTTCATCAATTTAGAAGAAACTTTGGTGTTCATATGATGACACCACAAAACAAAATATTTATTCCACAAAAAATATTTATTAGTAATTTTATTTGTAATATTTTATTATTAATTATGGTGGGCTACGATTGAAAATAAGGTCTTGATGAAGGTTTTAGAGTATGTTTATTAAAATGAAAATTATGGCAAAGATTTTAATAATGAACACATTTATTTAGTTATTTATTTAGTCATTTATTTAGTCATTTAGTTGTGATTTTAACTGATGACCAAATTAGTCACTTATAAATGACCAAATTAGTCATTTATTTTTCAAATACTACTAGTGTTAGTCACATGACTAAAATTTTTAGTCACGTAGTCATTTATTTGCCAAATTCTACTAGTGATAGTGGTAATCGCCTTGAATGCCGCACAAACTGCCTAATTGTGACTTTGGATATTTTTATAGTTTCATGCTGATTGGACACCTATTTCCTTTGTTGTTTTGGACTTCCCATCCCATCATAAGACATTTCACTCATAAGTTGCTTTGTTGCTTGTAGAACTGGTTATACATTAAGACAATGGACTATAACTTATAATGTTTTAAAAAAAACTATAGACTTCTTTTCTTTCGTATTGTTTATGTCACTTATAGTTTTGTTTTGCTTTCAGTGTATGTTCCTCATTTTATTTTATGTTGTTTTCTTTTATAGTTATGTCACCCTATTGAACAAATGTATTGGTATTTATAGTTGTTCTTATATATACTTGTGGACAAAGTTGTATGCATGTATACATTTACATATGCATATGCATCAATATATATGCATGAAATTGAATTTTTTGAGTGCATACAACATTTTAATACATATGTGTGTAGATATATGTGTTTGTAATGCATTTGTATGCGTATATACATGTAGATTTGAATGTTTATACATATGTGTGAGTTGTCTTTAATATCAATATAGTTATTTGCTTCTTGTCTAATTCGATTGCCACATACTCTTATCTCTCCAAAATTGGTGTTGGCCATAATGTTGGCTCCATTGAATCCATGACTATTAAATGTGGTCCTACCTCTACATTCATAAAGCCACATCACACATGGTTGTCTTTCATTTTATTAGAGTTGCATACAAATTTATTTTTGTTATAATATTTCCTATGTAATGTTTAATGATGACTATCCTCTATGGCCTACACAATACTTTTGTGATTTTTCTTGAGTCCAACTTATTAAAATCTATTGTTGCACAAGATAAAAATGTAGAATGTAATCAAAATTTTGGCATTTGATTTATGTCGTTTTAATTTTCTTTTGTTGGCTTAGTGTACAATATTCTCATCTATGTGCTTTCTAATATGCTAATGCTTCCTAAATGTTCTCTCTACTACTTTTCCATGTCCACTCATAAAGTCATGTTGCATATGGATATCATATAGTTCTTGGCTATAATGTTTGTTGCCTTGAACCCATACTTATTTCAATCTCATGACTATTTTTGTAATCTTTTAATGCTAGTTGAATGTTGACTATATTGGTCCTAGCTCTCCATACATAAAGCCATCTCACATGTATATGTATCTAAATGAATATGCACACAACACACATATATATCTACATTTATACTTGTTGATACATGTAATTACATTTAAACTTATACATATATATATATTCTGACATGCATTGACAAGTATAGGTGTGGATATCTACATATGTTCTGCAGCTCAATCTACATCCCAACACTAAACAATGCCTTATTGAAAATAACATAAAATGCTCAATTACTTTGGTAAGTTTTAAATGTAAGCTATTATTGCACCCATCACCAATATATGGAACCCATACATGAAACAATGTTGTTGTGACAAGTTGTGCCAAGTGATGTTTATTTCCTTTGCTCAGGAAACATACACATATATCTACATTTAAACTTATCTATATTTCTTTTCACATGTATTGACAAGTTTAGGTGTGCATGTGTATGTATGTTCTTTGCAAAAACACTTGTAAGAGTGGTGGCTCACAATCTTGATAGTAGCTAAAGCTACAAAAACAACAATCAACAATGCCTTATGGAAAATAACATAAACTATTCAATTGCTTTGGTAACTTTAGAACTCTAAATATTATTTTGGCCATCGACACTATATGGAAAGCATATATGAAACAATGCATTGCTATTGGATTGTTTTATTGCTTTGCAACCATTGCCTCTATATGGAAACCATAAATGAAATAATATTTATTACTTCTCAACCATTTCCTCTATATGGAAACTTTTAGCCGATAGGCTATATGTGTGAACTTTGCTCAGAATTTTTGTCAGCCTTCCTG
Organism: Sequoia sempervirens; assembly: GCA_007258455.2. Classification (NCBI taxonomy): domain Eukaryota; kingdom Viridiplantae; phylum Streptophyta; class Pinopsida; order Cupressales; family Cupressaceae; genus Sequoia; species Sequoia sempervirens. The sequence goes on along the minus strand of VDFB02335024.1, from coordinate 5,035 downwards.
GTTTTGAAGTTGTTGAACAACAATTAACAATGCATATATATTTGCATCTACCTCCACATACATATATATCGGTGTACATTTTGTTTTCTAGCTTCATATTTATCTATTGCATGTGTTTGATGCATATATAGGAATCTGTTGCTTGGAAATATATAGCCACAAAAAAAAGTATGCACTTCTTTTGTTGTGTTTCATTTTCCTTTTCATGTGTGCAGATATGTATGTATTTGAAATTAGATGTAGACAACATATACTCCTCCCCATGTTTATTGTTTTGGGAAGATAGTCGTTATTTGTTTCGTCCTCAAAAAGGAATTCTTACAATAATAGGGTTTATATTAAGCCTAGTAAGAAACATTGATTTCACCATTCATCACAATGGTGGACAATGTACGTTCTTGCTCGAGGGTTTGGTGAGAGCCTATGAGAGTCCATGACCCAATATGGTAGGGTGGAGAATAGGCCTTCTCTTGTTCTATTCCATTTTACTTTCCCTATGTGCAGATATGTATGTTTGTGAAGTTAAACATAGAAAACATTCATCCCTATGTGCAGACATGTAAATATGTGAAATCAAATGCAGACAAGTGATATTTCCATGCCAACCTGTGCCAAGTGATATTGATCTCCTAGCCTATGCCAAGTGATGTTTGTTTCCTTTACTCCCATGGTGATTTCTCTATTGACAAGTCCACCTATGGCTATATATGTGTGTTGTCTATATATAAACTTTAGATGCATATATACCTGTATAGATTTTGCTTTGTAAATATATATGTGGACTCTTTTATTGCTTTCCAACCATCGCCACTACATGGAAACCATAAATAAAATTTTAAACCCTTTCGACATTAGGCTCCTGGTCGGAAAAGGGTGGCAAATATTTTTTATTTTTTAATTAAAAGCATTTGGTGCACCGATAGAGAAGGCCAACCTTTCCAATTTTTAAACCTTCCAACATCTGGCTATTGGTTGGGAAAAACGTGGCAGATTTCTTAGCGCGAGGATAGAGAAGGCCAACAAAACTAAACATTGGTTGGCATCAACATTAATTGTTGTATGGTTTCCATGAAGTGGTTATGGTTGTAATAACACCTTCCATTTAAAACCTCATAAAACATAGTGAATGCTTGTGCAATTTTCAATAAGGCATTGTTGGGTGTCATTCTTTGGCTTTCCCTGCTATCAGAGCTATGAGCAATAGGTGGTTGGAGGTTATTTTGTGTTTCTTGCATGGGGTGATGGTTACAAAAGCACAAAAAAGCGTTGATTGTAATTTTTCCCATTTCTTTAGGACGCACTCAACATTCATCCTTATGTGAAGATATGTATGTATGTGAAATTAGATGTAGAGAACATTCATACATACTCCTCCCTATGTTTATTCTTTTCATAAGATAGTTGCTTTTTTTTTGTACGTATATACTTAAACTTCTCCACAAAAATTAATTGCTACTTCACATTGCTTAGCCCTGTGTACATTCATTGGAAATTTCCATAGAATATGACAAAAGAATGTGCACATATGTTTCAATTGACACTTGCAGTTTTCCTGTTGGAGACCAACATTGTGCATTTACTCAAATTGCTTTTGTTAACTAAAACATGTGGTGCCTGTTCTTGGGTGAAGTAATTGTCTCAGGCTTAGTATTTTCAAGTTCTTTATGTAAAAAAAAAGGGGAAACAACATCCACAACATGTGTGAAATTAGATGTAGCCAACATTCATATATAGTACTGCCTATTATGCATGTACCAATCGCAACTACATGCAAACCATACAACAATTAATGTTGATGCCAATTGGCATTTAATTATAAAAAAACACTGACATCATGATTGATTCTGCTGGTGAGAAATGTATGTTAGCCTATGACTATAATCAATGGTGAGACCAATGTTTCATCTCACACTTAATATACAACTTGCAATTCTAAGAAATATCTATCAACCCCATCTATGCCCTACTGTCTTAGCGTAATGGTATCATAAAAGCGTTATTAATGTTGCCATTACGATTTTTACATGTGGTCACTTGATCTCTCTTAGGTGTTACTATGCCTAGATATTACATACCTTCTTGTACTTGGATGTAGACCACCTTCCATAAGCTTACAATCCATGTTCTTCCAAAACAACCAACCAAGAACATATATTGTCCATTGCTATGATCAATGGTGGCATCAATGTTCCATATAACACTTAAAATATAGTTTATCATTCCAAGAATGTACCAATAGAATAAACATAGGCATTAGTATGTATCAATGGAATTTGCATCTACTATGACATACATACATATCTGCACATAGGGGAAATACATTGTCCATCACTGTGAACAATGGTGGCATCAATGTTCCATATAACACTCAAAATATGACTTATCATTCCAAGAATGTGTTAGTATGTATCAATGTTTTTTGCATCTACTATGACATACATACAAATATGCACATGGCATTGTTCATCACTGTGATCAATGGTTGCATCAATGTTCCATATAACACTTAAAATATAGCTTAACATTCCAAGAATGTCCCAACAAAATAAACATAGGGATCAATATGTATCAATTTTCTTTGGATCTTCTATGACATACATACATATTTGCACATATGGGAAGTCCATTGTCCATCACTCCGATCAATGGTGGCATCACCAAGACTTTTGTATTACTTTAGCAACCATCCCCCATGCAAAAAACATAAAACAAGTGATTCGATTTTCTATCCACTCACTCTCAATAATGTCAAAGATGAATACTTGGCCCTCACATCCTTGTTTATTGTAATGGTTCCTATCCCTTTTAGTTGTCACCCGACCTTTTATTTCCCATCTACTACCTATTGTCTACATGTAATTCTACATACGTACATTTCCACACATTTTTTTGTGTCCATATATATCCGAGCAATAGATCCCTACAAATGCATCCAAGGCATGCAATGCCTGTATAGCTGCTTGCAAAACAAAATCCGCACTGATATATAGGTATGTGAACTTAAATGCACCTTTTTAGTTATTATTTCTTTCAGCCTAAAAAATGAGTTGTTAGAATGATAGGTTGTATATTAAGTGTAATAAGGAACACTGATTTCACCATTGATCAGAGTGGTGGACAATGTATGTTCTTGCTTGGGGGTTTGGTGAGAGGCCATGAGGCTCCATGACCCAATATGGTAGGGTGGAGAGTAGGCCTCATTTTGTTGTGTTTCATATTATATTTCCTATGTGCAGATCTGTATGTTTTTGAAATTAGATGTAGACAACATTCATATGTTTGATAGGCTATCTACTAAGTGTAATATTAAACATTTATCTCATCATTGATTACATGGGTACAACATGCTCTATTTTCTAATCTTCCACCAAAAAGGTTTATATGTGTACATGTTTGTATGTTAAATTACTTACAATCAACATTCAAAGTGAAAAACCTAGTTCAAATGAAGAACCCAGTTCAAGTGAAATGCAAGCATAGATTTTAGTTTCGAGCATATTCATGCTTACCTAAAATTCTACTGGTATCTAAACAAGGTGTAACAAAAATTTCTTCACTTGAACTGGGTTCTTTAGTTAAATTGGGTTCTTTAGCAATACACATAGATCTTCCTTTCTCTTTTTCTACATACTTTAGAATACATGGCAAAAAAAAAATAGTGCACTGTGAATCAAAGAAGAGGATCGCTTCCAATAATTGTATTCATTGCCATCATCATGAAATGTTGCTATTCTTTACGATAACTATAGTGCTTCTCTTTTCCCTCTTCATTTCCATGAAAATAGAATTTCCACCATTTCTAAATTTTCTTCCTCGTCGTTTTTATATGCGAGATGTAATCGTAGACATATTGCATCACGCCTTGTGCACAAGGTATGCCTGCATCTTTATTTGATCTCTTCTATTGTAGATGTATTACATATTTTTTGTTATAAATTATAGAACTATTTATATTTTGTAATTTAGATATTAGTTACCAATGAAACATGTTCACCACACTAAAATTCACATTTTCCTTGTGTGTAACTACATTTGAGTCAAACCATTTTAGATTGCAAATGTTCTCAGCTATAACTATAGATCTCCACAGTGCTAAATAGCTTTAAGATTGCATGTTTGGCATCGTGTACGAGCTGTAACTACATTCTATTTATACACAAGGTAAGGCTATATATCCTTTATTCCATCTCTTATTTCACAACTGCATCTCAATTTCTTCAAAATGTATAACATTGATTTCAACTCAAGAAAATTATCAAGTGCCGAAACATTGCTTTCACCATTGATCAAAGTGGTGGATAATTTATGTTTTTGCTTAGGGGTTTGGTGAGAGCCCATGAGGCTCCATGACCCAATATGTTAGGATGGAGAGCAGGCCTTCTTATGTTGTGTTCATATTGTATTCTTTTGCGTGCATAAGGTATGCCTATATTTTATTTATTTAATCCCTGCTATTACAGGTGCATTGCATATTATTTGCTATAAATTATAGAACTCTTTATATTTCGTAATTTTGATATTGTCTACCAATGAAACATGTTCATTGCACTAAACTTCACATTTTCCTTTCATTTTTGTAGAACATACTCAAGCCAAACAATCCTGCCTCATGGATGTTTTCATGCCATTACATCTTCTATGAAGTCAATAGGTGTTGAAACATTGCTTTCACCATTGATCAAAGTGGTGGAAAATTTATGTTTTTTCTTGGGGGTTTGGTGAGAGCCCATGAGGCTCCATGACCCAATAAGGTAGGGTGGAGAGTAGAGCTTCTTTTATTGTGTTCATACTCCATTCCATTGCGTGCACAAGGTATGCCTACATTTTATTGATTTGATCCCTTCTATTATAGGTGCATTGCATATTATTTTTTATAAATTATATAACTCTTTATATTTCCTAATTTAGATATTGTCTACCAATGACACATGTTCATTGCACTAAACTTCACATTTTACTTACATTTTTGTAGAACATACTCAAGCCAAACAATCCTGCTTTGTAGATGTTTTCATGCCATTAGATCTTCTATGAA